>WOVY01009411.1:0-131017 GCA_013436015.1 Rhipicephalus annulatus | reverse complement strand
TTTAATGGAGGTCTACAAAATCTTGTACGTAGTCGGCGGTCCTGTGGTGACATAATTCTACCCCTCACTTTATATTGCTTTTTTTTTGGAGGGGGGGCGGATAAATCGATAACTTGTTTCCGCCCCGCCACATTTGGTACTTAAAATTGCAGACCTTGCTTTAGTGCCTTTATTTCACTCGCATTACATGCTAAAGATGAAGTTGATGTGGAAAAACACCATTGCATTTGTTGCAATGAGTTCAATTAAATTAAATTCAATTCAATTTTATTTCATGCCAAGGATGAGGGCAGGCTCGAGAGAAAAGTGACGTTTTGTCACTTTAGGAGAACCCGAGCCTTCCTAATACATGGCAAGCAACGTGGACATGGGTGAAGAAACATAGGCCATGAGATGTTTGGCGCAGTACAAGTCGAAAGATGCACGCACAGTAATGCTATGTACAGAGACTAATATGCGTAAGTAGTTTTCTTTCGGCACAAATTCCGAACTACAATGCAAAATATGACAGAATACAAAATAATATATATATGACAACAATGCTATGCATAGAAATTGCGTGTACACACATATACATGCACACACACACATATCTATAATATATATATATATATATATATATATTGTCATGATGAAGAAAGACGCTGGGGTTTCTGGCGCGGGGACAGCGAGCTGGGAAAGGCAGAGGAAGACGAAGTTAGATAAAGAACAGCCGGCCTGCAGCAAAGGCGTTGTCTCTTTGTCTTATTTCTCCACGTTACAATGGCGCAGTCGATGAAGAAGACGTCATACGTCCCGGCTTCGTCATCCAGGACGCCCGCCGACGTGCAGATGCGGTAAGCGCCGCTTGGGGACGGCGTCAAGGCCTCCTCAGCAGCTGTGCACCTGCCGCCACTGCCACCACCGTTCGGGGGATGGCGCCAAGGGCCTTCTCGGCGGCTCTAGTATACCCATCACCGGTATTTCTTCATGAAAAGGGACACCGTCTACGCGTCCTTCGCCACGGATTGTGCCGTGAGCACAGGTCGACAAGTGAACCCTGCGGCACAAGCCACCTGTCCGTATCCTCGTGGATCATCGGCAGCGTGGTTCTCTCATCGTAAAAACGCTGTTCACGCTTCCTCGATCATGGAGCCGACAGCCCTCCTGCAGCCGGGAGCACCTGTGCCGCCATTCGGGGACGGCGTCCAGGCCTTCTCGATGGCTCCTGGGCAGGCTTGCCCCGGCCCCACCACGACAGTACATGGCCTGTCGTTGACCGGGAATGCCGTTCACGCTTCCCACTGCGACAACGTCCTGCTCAGTGCTTCATCGGCACCTCAGCCGCTCAGGGGTGCTGTTCAAGCTCCCTCGGCCGAGGGTACCACAGCAGTGAGTACGCTGATCGGGGAACACGTCCCCACTGGCTCCGCATGTGGGCCGCCCGAGAGTGCCACCGAGCTTTCGCGCACCATTGCGCGACTCCGCCTCGAGGTCGGCGCCCTGACAGCGTCGAGTTCTGCGATACTCCCTGCTGCTTTGCCGGGACTTCACATTATCGATGAGGCTTTGGCCGCGGCCGCCTCGCAAGACCATTCAACAACTTCCCCCGAGAGCCGCAGCAAGCTTCAGTATACCTCTCGCGGCTCTTTCACACCAACTTGGCTGTGTGGCGTCGCTATTTTCGGGAGCTTCGCCTGCCGTGACACCACCACCGGCTGCCTCCGAGCTACCCGAGTTTCGCGGCTTCCAGGACGATGCCGTCGATTGGGTGGCTACCATCAATGCTCTCGGAGCTCGCAAGGGATGGAGCGACAATCAGAAGTGGTGCGTAGCCTTAGACCGCCTTCAAATCCTGCTGCTGCGTGGCACAGGTACGAAGGCGTGCGGCAGCAGTCCTGGGCGGACTGGAGCGCCAAGCTCATTGCTGCGTTTGGAAGAATTGAGTCTGACCTCGCTGCTACCTCTCATTCTACCCTCGCCACTACCGAGCAAGGGGCTATTGAGAAGCACAACGACGAGGCAGCTGCACCCTCTGCCAACCTGCCCTACCTCGGAGATCAACCTCACGAGGCGCCGCGCCCCCCTACAGCTGTGCCGTGTGCCCCCTCCCCGGACAGCTTCTCGGAGTACCCTGCGGCAATCATCGAGACAAGCTGGACGGTGTACTCCTCCGGGCAGATCTCTGACTTCCGCGTCGACACCTGACACACAATTACCCTTGACCCAACTTAGGACCGCCCATAAAGCACAGAAGCCAGTGAGCCAGCCTCCAAGCTGGTCAGCCTCAAATGGCTTGGATCCATTGACCTGCTGCGTGACGACGGCGGCTCTTCCACAACCAGCCGGAGACCAAGCACACGTCACAACGGCCAGTTTGACCCATAGTAAGGAGCCGCACCATCCCCTGCCACCTTTGCCGTCATTGGCCGATTGCGTGGACGCTCGTAACCTGCCAAATGCCGTCTTCCCTAACGAGCCACAAGTGCCTACTCCACCTGAGGAGGATGCCATCGAAGTCATTCCGGTGCAGTTCACGGTTACTCCGGATGGCGAGGCAACTGGCCATGTCGACATGAACGCACGTGACGGATTGGCAAAAACCTCCACTTCGACCAGCAGTGCATCAGCGAAGCCGCTAGAGCACGACTTGCGTCGCAAGTCTACGCGCAAAGTCTACACAGCGATGTCGCTGATATCTATCGATATAGCCCATCGTACCTTCCCTCGCTCTGAACAACGCAGGCGTCCCCGCTCAGTGTGGGCCGCAGTACTGCATACTGGTGTCCCTGCAATGTCATCCAAGCAGCGAAGGGGTAGTCATCGCGATGGTCCGCCACCAATGCGATCACTCCGCACCAGCCAGTATCACCTGCTGGGTTTACATTCTCCAGGTGACTACATTAACTTGCCGCGCGGACGCGACCTGCAACGACCACCTCGACACAGCCAGGGTCGTCCACCAGAGTACAGGACAGTTCCACAGGACAGCTCGAGGCGTGCACATGACAGACTACCACGGCACTCCCAGTGCCGCCCTCCAGAGAAAATTGCCCTTTGCGCGCACGCAGTCGTGGCCGAGTGTCATGATGAAGAAAGACGCTGGGGTTTCTGGCGCGGGGACAGCGAGCTGGGAAAGGCAGAGGAAGACGAAGTTAGATAAAGAACAGCCGGCCTGCAGCAAAGGCGTTGTCTCTTGTCTTATTTCTCCACGTTACAATATATATATATAGTGGGAGTAATAATTCAATGGACCAGTTAGTCTTCGTGAAGGTATGGGATATGGCACAACGGGAGCGTTGTCAACAAGGATAAATATATTTATTTCCCAACAGTTTCGGGAGGGGTCCTCCATTCATCAGGGGATAACTCATCCCCTGATGAAGGGAGGACCCCTCCCGAAACTGTTGGGAAGGAAATAAATATATTTATCCTTGTTGACAACGCTCCCGTTGTGCCATATCCCATATATATATATATATATATATATATATATATATATATATATATATATATATATATATAGACAGTTCCGTAGACGGCTCGCGCACAAATCACGCACGAAACGTACTCACAGGCGCAGATGTTTCGCTCTGTCTGAAAAGCGTGCCCGTCTCACAAACGGAGACCGTGTAGCGAGTGCAGTGACCTTTCGGCGCCCGGTAAGTATGCAACAGAATCATTGCGGTGAAAGCCCAAGGCGTACGATTTTCCCCACCGCGAGATGAGTGTGTGCACTTGTGAGCGTCTACCCCACCCTCACCCATTCTCCAGCGGGGTAAACTATGCGTGGGATATGAATGCATTTGCGTGCGTCGTCGCGTCGTGACGATCTAGTGACGCACGCTCATTGTACCATCTCTCTGGTGATGCTGAAAACACAATAGTTCGCCCTAGATCGCCATCGCCAGCGGCAAGTGCACCGTAGATATAAACAGCTTGCCGCTTCAATGTTGAAGGAGGTGCTCCTTCGTGGCTCAGTGGCTAACGCCACGCACTCACAAGCAAAAGGTCGGACGTTGAATTCCGCATGACGGAGTCTTTTTCTGGATTAATTTTCTCTCTTGCGGTTTCATATATACGGTGAATGGCGGCGGTCATCAACGTCGACGCCAACGCCGGTGACAAAATCCAGCCGAGCATAATTGTCATCACCATAAAAGCACAACACAAACAGCACTACTGCTATGGTGCAGCCTAAAATTCACGCCACTGTCAGCATATATTGGCTATCGCAATCAGCTATCATCATTTCTAGATTGTTTAGGTGTGCAGCCTTTTTATCATACCAATAAAAAATATCACCGATAATTACAATACTGCTTAATGCCAATTTATAGTGCAGCTTCGTGTTGCGCGGCAACGCTGTGTTTTAAAGTTATGGCTTTTTGCTGTCGTATAGCAACGAAACAATCGTTACATATAGTCAAAAATACAGCCACTGCTCGATTTAAACGCATACTATTGTATACATTGCAGGCATCATAAACCAAGTGAAAAGGCTGCCCCCGTTACGACAAGCGAAGCCAACCTCAGTGATCGTGCTATAGCCCTGCATGGGCACGAGCTCCGACCGAGAGGCCAGCTTGCGGGACGGGGGAAGAAAGCGAGGCTGTAGAGGTCAGTGGCTCGTGATATCGTAAGACTCTGTGTTCGTTCTCTTTTATCCTCGTTCGTTCTGTTGGTTACACCGACGTCGAGGCCAATGGTGAAGTCGCTGAACGCGTTAACGGGCACCTCAGAGTTTCGTGCCAGGCCTGCTCTGAACGCACAGCACATTCCCAGCGAAAGCTGGAAGAGTGACTTTTAATGCGTTTTAAACTATCTTGGAGTAACTAATACGCAGGCGCACATGCAAGGTATCTATACTCCATGAATCATAACTTTTGTGAAGTAGAAAGCACACACTACGTCATTATTGTCTTTCTGCGGATAAGCGAGGTACCCACTACACATCTGCAAGGTATTATGGGCATGTTGCTGTTGCCGCATGTGACTGATGACGACAAAGAATTATAACTAAGCAGTTTGCAGTGGGTTGGAAGCTTTAAACCATGCACTCGTTGTGCAATCATTGTGGGACCCTTGGTTGTCATTTTGCTATTATACCACGCTCTTAACACGAGTACATGCTTACATGACGTCTGTCATCAACACACTAGAATTTTTTATTTCGTTTTTTTACACGTCCATTGGTTAAGCTGACGCCAATGGCTACACAACTGAAAGTAAGCACAGGCGCCTAAAAGCTACGCGCTAAACTTTTTTGCATCAAATGTAGCACGCCATTTTCCGAGCTGCCACTGTGCGATTATCCTCCGAAGTCAGTGCTTTTCGCTGGACTTAAACGGATGCTCGATAAATTGACCGTCGGTCCTCCTAACATAGTCATTGCTGAGCTCCTCTAATACAGTCCTCCAACGGATTACAGTTTACATTTGCATAAGTTCAGGAAGTGATATGGCTTAGGAATAGAGTCGGATCGCGTGTGCGCATTAGAGCTTCCCAAATTGCAAGAAAGAACATATTACACTAGATCAAGCCCGAGCAATCGCGACGCCGTAATCTGCGGAAACATTACTAATGCGGTCTTCAAAACATCAATTGTTTAACTGATAGGGCTAACATTTGACCTTTGTGGGTTCATTATTTGGTATGCAAGGCGCTACTGTAAAAATATGAGATTCGTGGACTCATTGTCTTGTTTACAAGGCACCAGCGTGTGGCCTTCACCTACTGTACGAAGTATACCATTGACTTGCACCGGAGCATTATTATATATGAAAGAGTAATCAACAGGTGCTTTGCATGTGCCGGCTGGGCAAACTGCTTCACATTGGGTGCTTTATATTTCTGAATTAGGAGCTTAACTATCTCTTGAGCTCAGATTTATATCGATGTCTAAACCTGATTTCTACAGTTCAAGCGACTCTTTGCCCACGCTTCGCTCATTAACGATCACCAGGCATTACACACACAGCTTTCCTCACTCACCCCTGTTTTAGGTTACATATACCCGATACACCTGAAATATCGTAATGCATAACATAGGTTATATTTACTTCGCTTCCTAAAATTAATAATGGTGTTGTGGCGCAAAATAGAGATATGTTACATTATATGCTCCTTCTTCCTAAGTAAAATTAGGTAAGAAAGCAAGCACCCAAACAGGAATCCTGTGAACACTAACAACAGTGGTAGGTACCACTGTTGCATAGGTTTGACGCAGTCATTGATTATCGGTTCATGTTGGCTACTTGTATAGTATACCTGAGTACGCCAGGGCTATTTGATATATCTCTCATCAGAGCGTTGCCGCTGCACCAATAATCGAGCCGGCGATGTTTCATACACATAGCTGTTTAGCCATTTTAATTGGCTACTCTAACGCAGCATAGAATAGGGGTTCTCTAATGAAGGTTTGCTCATGAAATCAATGACCACGCAATCCTAAGCCCCAGCATCTCAATAGCGGCAGTGCTGCTGCTCATTAAACCAAATTCGTTGTCTTCATCCCGGGAGCATTTTATTTTTGTTCTCAACCAAAGACGCCGTTCTGTGCACCAAACGTGGCATGAATATAATGTTCCCGGCGGTGACAACAAGTTCCTGCGGTGTGGGTGGCGTGCAATCGCGCCTCGGCCGGCGTCCGCGTTGCCGGCATCGATCGCGGCCACCAGACCGCGACGGGAAGTCCGCGACTCGAGAGGCGACCCGGGATGCCCGCGGGGCGGTTTCAAGAGGTGGTGTCGAGGGAGCATTGTGCTGTGCGCACCGACGTCTTCTGCTCTCGGGGAAAGAAAGGAGAGCGGGCATCCCCTGCAGAGCAGTTCTCCCTAATCGCGCCTCGCAACCAGCCCAAGAAGAGCGCCGCAGCAGGGGCAGGATTCGCTCCCTGGATTTCGTGCCGACCGGTTGTGCGCCCACGCGCTCCGCGCGCTCGCGACCTTCGGCGTCATCGTGGCTCTGACCGACTGGGCTGGCCCTACGTCACCTCCTGTCGCCGACGGTCTTCGGTGACAGCGCAGCTCTGACCTACTGGACCTGCTCTACGCCATCTACAGACGCCGACAACATCTCTCGCAAGTGTACCCCGTCCTCGGACTCCAGTGACCGTTTTCCATCTTTCCTGTCTCTCCTATTCCCTCAGTTTGTTGTTGCTTCTTCTTCCTCTTTTCTTTACTTCTACTCTTTTATCCCTCCTCACCCCCATCCCTTGTGAGCCCTGTGGCGGTGTCGCTCCTGAAGCAGACAATAACGGGGCTGACTTTTCTCTTCCTTTCTCTATCTTAAGAACCACTCTCAGCAGGGGCAGCGACGGGTCAAGGGTTCCGTGGCACGCGGGCTGTCGCATTGGAGCGAAAGAGCAAGCACGGCCACTTGGGAACGCGTGTCCCCACAGCAGCCAAGGGGCGCGCGAGCCGTTTAGCCGCGATCGCACACACGCTGCCTCGTCTCGCACACACGCTGCCTCGTCTCGGGGCGCTTTGCAAGCGGCAGACTACTCACGTCGTGCATCGGCGACCGCACGCCTTCTCTTTGCTCGTTCTCGCTATGGGACTGTCCTCTCGCCAAACCGAAAGGGTGCTCCTATACGTGAGCCGACTGGGCTCGCGTTTTCCTGATCAGCACCTCGCAAGCGGATGACGATGAGCAGTTTGCCTCGTGCTCGTTCATGCCGCAAACGGAAATTGATTGAATGCGAGGTAAAAGGATGTATTCGAGAAACGCGAGGGGACACGAAATGGGTGCGTAAACATGCCCTGTTTATTCACATTGAACGGTTCTACGGAACAGCGAAATTCATTTGCGAAAGCCTTTTTTTTTTCAAAACTTGTATATCATCCCGGAAGATGCATGAAAGGAATCAAATTTCAGGCCATAAAAAAAGGCTCTCCTGCGACAAAACGAAATTTATTCCTGTCGTTTCTTGTTTACCGCAGGTGTTATTAGTTCTCGCGAGACAAAAATCACTACAGGCTGGCACAGAAAAAAGGGAAAAAAACTGAAGAAAAGTACTCTTGGCAGTCTCTCGCTCAAAAGTGACAACCGGAACAATATTTACGCACTTTTCAGTCTGTACGGGAAGCTAAAAGCGCGTGTCAGATGATTCAACTGGAAGCAGACGTGGCATATTCTTTGGCTCATCTCTTCCATTAATCTCGCCACCCCAGAAGAATCAGATTGTTTCCCTTCGCGCGACCGGGAGATGTACGAGGTACTACGAACGCCAGGACACATTACAGAGGCACCTGTCCCGTGCAAAACCGCAAAACTAATGAATCCCTAACCAAGACAAATGCGACTCCAAAGTGCCTACTAGGGAGCCACTCCCGCTTCATTGCCTCCTATCCACTTCATTCTTGTTCCCCGAGTGCCTTTCCTAAAGCCTTAAAACGGCATCCTTCCGCGGGGTCTCCCAAGAGGAGCGCGAATCAGTCCTAATTAAGAGGAACGGGACGAGCGCGCGTCGTGTGCTGACGCCTGTCGAGGCCGAGGAGAAGAGAGATTTGTTTGAGGACGCGCTCCGGTGCACAACATCGACGCTTTTTTCGTTCGCCTTAGCTTTAGCCACAGAAGAACGAAAAGCCTTCCGTCAAGCTAAACCTTAAAAGGCGTACTTCAGCTAGCGCATACGTCTAATGCGACGGAGAAGTCGTACATCGCTTTCTGCGTATTCACTGTTGCTTGATACAAGTAGCTTAATGACCCGTCCCCCACTTTTTTTTCTTACTCCGTGATTGCAACAGTTGTTGCGGATTGTTATTGTTGCCGACGCCAACAAATGCTAGTGATATCAATGCGAGCTATAGAAGCAAAAACGCGAATAGTGTATCCTGGTTTATTGGTACTCGACCAGGGCCGTTCAGAAAAAGGAGTGCTAATGTGCAAATCTTAATATAAGTATTTACTAATATGCCTCACACCATGGTCATCAGAAAGGTTTTGTCCTGGGGAATGAAAACGTGTATGGCATCGCAAGTGGGGGAAGGAGGAACGCTAGTGTAGCTTGGTTAGAGCAGGTGTGGCGCTTGAGGGGGCGAGTGCCCCCTATGCCCCCTCCTGCCGACGCCCACGCCTGATACTGCCTACGCGACGATACAGGTAAAGAGAAAGCCTTGAAGGCTGTAAGTTTCAGCTTTAACTAGGAAACGCGATTACGTACGTCATACAACATGAAAAGTGAGTAAGCTGTCACACGCAATGGTTCATTGTCGAGACAAGTATAAGACAACGAACGCCATGGGTGTGCACAATAACGTAGCCACGAACGAAACGTGGCGAAAACGGGATGCGATGTGAGTGCATTCGACCCGCCGTTCAGGCACAGTGAAACCGACGCGCGCTACACCTATTCTTAACTGCAGCAAGCATATGATTTTCAACGCTTGGTGGCGCTGACCTCAGTCCAGGCGAGCCGAGGCCACGCGTCGGAGCGTTCAAGTTAAAGGTGCTGACGACAGTACGTTCTAGTGAACGCGTGGCTGTGTAAACAACCAGAGTTCGATCCCCACTCAAACCTAAATTTTTAACATGAATGTGTTCTATGCCGCGGTACAGCACGGCTCCGTAAACGTACATACGTCACGGCAGTGATGTTGAAAAATTTATACTAAGAAATTCCAAAGAAAAGATCAGAAAATAAACATCTGTCGCGCATAATCGAACCAGCAACTTCTCGATTCTTAGCGCGTGTTGTTAACCACTACGCCACAGAGTGTTCATTGCCTAGAAAGCTAACGAAAAGCCATTGATATACACCATACACAGTTTGGCAGTCCTCAGAGCTTCGAAACTTCAGCGCGTTTTCGTTATCAGTGGCGAGATGGCGAGAAGAGCTCGCGTTGGACGCGTTGTAAAGTTCATCGCCTCCACTAAGCGCCGCCCCCACGAAGCGTGGTCTCTCTCTTGCGTGCGCTTATCAGACTCGCACATCAGGAGAGGCTGACCCTCGTATTCACAAACGCTCCTCGACTCGACTTTCACCCTTCACTTGACAGCGCACTGCGCCGCTGCTCGGCTGAAAATAACGCTGCGCTGCTCGAGAATCGTACCATATTCTCGCTGGTATGCAGTGACTTGCCTGGCCTAGCGAGGGCGCTTCCATCGGCTTTCTCGAGTAAAGGTGAAGCGTTGAGTAGTAGTAGTAGTAGTAGTATTTTTATTTACAGTAAGCCGGTTACAGAGCTCACTGCAGGGGCAAAGGGCTAAAGGCGAACAGCCTGACAAAGGCCCTTGTCCCTCCGCAGTCCGTGACAGTGCAAAGCTTAAACAATATATATATTCAATACGTTGGTTTCAAGCAACCTGAAATTGTCGAGTGATGGAACGTTATAGAATACGGTGGTGAATGTCACTTCGCACGCTGGCACGCCCGTGTTTACGAAAGGACCGTGCTGCTGACACACGACGCAGGAAGAATTGTGACAGTTGTTATAGTTCGCGCTCGTCCTGTGTATGCTGATTTCATGCGTGCTTTCTGTTTGAAAGTTTCGAGCTGCTTACCGTTCATAAGGTGAATTGGAAAATTGTTGCTGTTGCTCAAACAATGCACAGTGAACGCTCAACTACCTCTGCGAAGACGCCTCTCACTTTCGTGTTATACCGATTCCTATATAAGGATATCAGCCACGTTCTTTCCTAATTAATTTTATGTGCATCTTTCTGAATTTTCGGTCACGCACAAGATGGACATTTTTCTCTCCCCCTCAACGACGCCCACGCCATAATTCCTCCGAAACGAGCTCTTTACCGCTATCGTGTTAATAATCTTGTAGGTGTGCAGACGAGGTGTATCACAAACAAAATTGTATCACAAACAAATCACAAAACAAAGTTTTGGGTGCATCAAACACAAGTACCTAATTGGTTTATTCTGTATTCAAAGTCCCAGGTGGTTTCCAATGGAGGCGGAAACGTTGTAGGCCCGTGTGCTCAGATTTGGGCGCACGTTAAAGAACCCCAGGTGGTCAAAATTTCCGGAGTCCTCCACTACGGCGTCTCTCATAATCAAATGGTGGTTTTGGGACGTTAAACCCCACAAATCAAATAATTGGTTTATTCTGATAAACTAATTCGTCATGACTGAATTTTTCCCAATTGTGTTATTGTTTCTTCGAGGTTTTAGGTTGTCTAGGAGAAAATAACGAGTACCAACAATTTAATTTCTTCACTTTCACCCCATAATGATGTTGTTATGCAATGAATATGTAAGTCAACTCTAATTGGCGTTTTACAGCGAAAGCTCTTATGAGATCGCAACTCGGGTCACGCGCGGCGCCATAGTTGTCCACTGCCGCCGCCGTTGTGAGTAACCACTATCGCTCGAAGTAAAAAAAAATTCCGTAAATAAAAAAATCGCAGCATATCCACGGAGCGAATGCCTGACGGGAGGCACTGCATGAGGGGCCCTCTTCTCCTTGACCGCAAAGCACACGTGAAAACTAGGCGATAGGCAAGAGCAAGGGCTAGAGGAGAGGATGCACGGTGAACGGCTCAGTCTGGTGCGTGCATCTGGCTGGCATTGATAAAATAGAAGAGGCGCTACAACAGCCAGCCTGAATGTCCCGCGAACCATGCATAGAGTAACATAAAAATGACAAGAGTGGTCACTCGGGCCAAAAAGCAGCAGAGCTACGCAGCTTCACCCCAGCCGTAAGATGGCAACACATCACTCACTGCTTCAAGAAGACACGCGTACTAGTTATTTACTACAGTACCTTTTCTACTGCATTATACGTCTAAGTGTTTTTTGCGTATGTGATGGCGGCCTGAATACATCTTTCTCGTCTGTGATTGTGCGGTGCGATAACGTCGGGCTGGGATCAGGCATCGATCGGATGTGAGAGAAGTGCACATAGCGTCAACGCGACGGCAATGTTGTAACGCTCCGTGTTCATGAGCATTTATGGCAATGAAGAAGTACATACGGGCAACGGCAGGGAGATGCCATAAAAAAGTGTGTGATAACGTGTCTGGCGTGCGTCGTGGTCTTCGCTTGTTTCGGCTGCTTCTCAGCTTGGCTGCTGGTAAGTACGAATGCCATCAATACTATGTTAAGTGCGTAATGCATTTGTCGTTGAAGCCTTAACCTGACGTTCCTGGCATTGTGCTGTTCGGCATGGAGACTTTTTTTCTCTTCACTTCGCGAACTGTTTTCTTTGTGAAGCAATCCACGAAAGCTTCACACGAAAAACAAAAAGTTGTCAGGAATGCTTCGCAGCACGTTTGCGAGAAAATTCTTTCTCAAGAAATTGAGTGACCACTCGCGTTGTTAGGCTTTCTTTGGGCCGCTACACGTATTCGAATTCACTGCATGAGTGAGATTTTGAGAAAAGTGGAGCTACGCTGAATATCAGTATTTGTGCCGCTCGCCAATCGCTTGAACCTCTAATGAGCGCATAAGAGAGAAGTGGTGAATCTTTAAAAATTCTTGCTAGCGCAAGCTAGGACGTGATTTTTGAGTAAGCACTCCGGCCTCGTTGATGGCTTGCATGGCACATAAAGTTGCTTTGTTGTTGCTGCGGCAACTGCTTGTGACTGTTTTCGCGAAAGAGTAATGTAAAATGTGTAGGAGAAAATTAGTGCGAAGGCGGGAAAGAAAACGTAGCCAACATTTTTTTTCTTTTTCGGTTCATGCCGGAGTCAATTGCTGAGGCAACTACTGCCGTGTCGCGTTGTGCACTGTATGTGTAGTTATGTGCGTTTTTTGCAGTTTTACTCTTCTGTGGTTCTTCTTATATTGTTGCCTATATGTTTATTTCTTGTGTGTAATTTATAATCGTGATATGGCAGCTGTATTTTCACGTCTCGCAGTGCAATAATCCTCTCTTTGTGTCTGTGTGTATCAAACAATAACAAAGTGGGCATGTGCTTACCAAGAATATCACTTGAAAATGAAAGTTCTAGCTCCTACAATGATTGTCATGTTTTAATTAAAATGTGTGCATAGATGCACATTGGCATCGTGTGCTTGCCGTTCTAGCGGTGCAGCTTACACTAAGCTCATCGATGCATGCAAACGACGTGTTAAAAAAAGTAAAGTATGAACTCAGATACGAGCACGCACCTAGGAGTGGTCTCGGAGGCTGTGTAATATTGCTATAGTCATTAGAAAATGGCTTACGAGACAGTCTTTTCTGCGGCCTGCCGTCTCTGAGGCTGCAAAGTTTCCCCACACCTGTTTGGTGTGCTGCGAACCCAAATCAGCCGCAGGGGCCTATAGAAGTGTCCTCTCTTCGCTTTTTATATTACACTATGGTCCATGTACTATATGCCACGAGAGGGAAATCGGCATTCATTTGCTGGCAGGAGGCCAGCGTATCTCAATGAGAAGCCCAGCGGTCTTTTTAGATGTTGGGCAATAGGCCCAGTCATGCGCTCTTCGCAAGTATAGCTGCCCTCTGGGAGCGTCTACGAGAATAGATGACCGGTAAAATGGGAAATCGCAGGAAACTGTGGGATACGACAGCTTCTGGTTCGACGCACCACGCGAATCAGCAGCGGCACGCGCGCATTTCTGTACTGCTGCGCTGAAAAAAAGCACCTGGCCGTGCAATGCCAGTGCTTTAGAAGTTTTTTTTTCGCCAACCACGACTGTGACGATTTAGCTATGAAAGCCATGAATGTTCCGGAAACTTTTTTGTCGCACTAAAATGATCTGCAATGTTTTTATGCAGCTCGGGGGTGCTGTCAGTTTGGCTGGCTGATCAGTCGATACATAAAACAGTTTTCCTTGTATGATACGGGACTGCAGATAAAAAGTCACCCTTTTAAAGATCTCAGGGGATGGAAATGACTGTAGCAGTGTGCTAAGAGTTCATTTCGGCATCGCTGCTTCGGCCGGCATCGTCAGTCAATCGGCATGAAGCGCAACAATTACTGAGCGCGCTGAGATATTTTTTTCTAGCCCTCAGCGCGCTCTAACATGCATTTCTTAGGCGAAGCCAGATGCTTATTTGAACGCTGATCTTGATCAAGCTGCATAACATGGCGGCATTAAAACAATACGGTAAGACATAGACGGCGCCGAATAATCGAAACCCTGCGCTTGTTTAACGCACTTCTTCTTTTGGGTGCCGTCCTGGCTCACAGTTTGACCCAGATAAACGCAAATGAACTCGTCCAGCGCTTCATGTAAACTTACTCTTGAGTGAAGCTTTCGCGTTTTTTGTCATATATGTATGGGTGCAATTGCCTGCGCTAATCTCGTATGGCAGGTAGATTTCTCCCACTCGTTCCCATATTATCTTTGCCAGGCGCGCCTGCGCGACAATTTGTTTCTCAATATAATATTCGCAGCAAATTCATGCGTAAGCTTTTTTATAGTGTGGAATGCACACGTACGGTACCTGTGATAAAATTGTTTTCGCACACTCTGGCTTTGAAGTTCCGTACTCAAAGGCTACCTGTCGCTGTGGCTCTCTTCAAAGTCGCGGCCCACCTCGTTTTTGTCTTCATTACATGACAATCGATACCTGCGTTTGCCTTGCACGCTCGAGTTGGAGCAGCCAACGGCTGAACAACCGACCATGGTTTATCAGGACGAAGATAAACGGGCGACCAAACGCGCGAATCCCGGATAATCTGAGGCTTGCGGCGAAGCGGTTTGCCATCGTCTACTCTTCTCGAACCGGAAGCCGGTGGCAGACGGTGTATCCCACAATCCCTCGCTCTTTCACTGGTCACCTATTGGTGGCGCCGACAGCAACGATGACGTTGTTTTGATACAAATGCTTAAGATACGTCATGGCCAAGTGCTAGAGAAAGGCAGAAGATTGAGAGCTTTGAATTAAAGATGTTGAATTTGGACATGAAAGGCTTGCGTCGGGCCTCGAGTTTAACACGGGGCAAATCAAAGCAATAGAGGACGATTCACTGCTTTAACATGCTTCTCATTGCTAAGTCAATGAAGCTGGGCGAATTTCATTGTTAAACAAAATTTAGGGAGACTCCAAGTGAAAGTTCGCCATAGGCGTCGACGTTGTTGTGGTGGCCCATAGGAAACTCAAGTGCGGGAGCACCATACATATCGCGCACCATGCGTGCTTCGCTGTATAATCGAAAGAAAGCATGTCAGAGAGCGTCAAGACTCCATGTGCATAGTATGGGGTGAAAATCTGGTAGAGTGGCTACTTTGTGCTTGCCCGGGCATGGGACGAGGTGCCGAGAACGGTAGAGGAAAGGTTGAATTGAAGCGTCCGTCTCCTGCTTCCTTCCGCCTTGGCAGAAGAACTCATGCCGATGCTCCGCGCAGCAGAGGTATAGTAAAAAGTGAGGTTCACAACCAGTTTTGCGAGCCATTTGAGGTGGTTTCAGAGGTTCAGTGATCAGATATGATTGATATGTGAGGTTTAACGTCCCAAAACCACTATATGATTTTGAGAGACGCCGTAGTGGAGGGCTCCGGAAATTTCGACCACCTGGGGTTCTTTAACGTGCACCCAAATCTGAGCACACGGGCCTACAACATTTCCGCCTCCATCGGAAATGCAGCCGCCGCAGCCGGGATTTGAACCTGCGACTTGCGGGTCAGCAGCCGAGTGCCTTAGCCACTAGACCACCGCGGCGGGGCGCAGTGATCAGATATGGCTGCTAGCTTCGTATACGCTGTCTTCACCGACATCCCGATATCTCCAAGCGCCTGGTGTTGCAGCTCAAGTTATCTTAAAGAAGAGACAACATACGCGGAGTGTTAGCTTATTTCTGTTTGCGCTGTTCGTCACACCAGCGTTCTGAAACCAGTGCTCGGTCCATGGTGCAAGAATACTTTAGGTGAGTGAACGCCACGAAGCGAGCGCTTGGCGGGGAGGGACTGATTATTTTCTAGTTTGCGGCGGACTGAGGACCGTGGTGGGCTGCTGGCAAATACCGCAAGGCACATCCGGCACGTGAGCGACGGTTTATAACTCTAAGAAAAACGGGTTATCGCATGATATTAACCACGCGACACGCATACAGCGGTGCTGAAAGTAGGAGGTGATAAGATAGGAAGTTGACGGTGTGGCGAGGGTGTTTTGGCGACGATAAACGAGCACGCTTACTTTCCTATGTCACGGGGCTTTCCTACACCAAAAGTGGGATGAAAGCCGGTGCAAAGTTTGTAGCGCCATCTGTCGCGCTTCTTGCGAAACAGAACATTACCGGGCAGCGGATAGTCCCGGAGTTCGCTTACCTAAAGTATTCTTGCACCGTGGCTCGGTCTCATTGATTGAGGTGTTTTTGTGTTTTCCATGCGTCTCAACACTATAATTGGTAACTTGATTAGTAGGCGAACAGTTACTGCAAAAACTGCACAAAAGAATCCAAGAAAGAAAGAATCCCGACAGAACAATGAACGTTCGTTTAACCTTTTAATGAATTAGGATTATAGTATTTATTGGGGACCTTCAACGCAAAAATCTGGTCTGTCTGTCTGCTAGTCCGCGCTTAACGATACTCTGAACGGCACCAAACGATACCCCAAACGGCCATCCCATTCACAGCGCCCACCAATATTGCTGAAGATTTAGCATTTTTACTTGTGCGATTGTCAATGAAAAAGAAAATATTGCGCATATCTGAGGCACCGTAACAACACGTAAATATTCTGTATATGTGTCTTTTTACTAGAAAAGGCATACATAAGTAATTCTAAGGATCGTAGCGCTTATCACACTGCGCTGATGATGCAATGCTTGCACGAAGTGTTTTTATCGCTTTGCTAAGACGACGTGGAAGTGGCACCTACCCGTCGCCTTGTGTTTTACACCTTATTGTCTCCGAGATAGGCGCGCACGCCGCGCGCTTCGTTTTCCAAAATAACTGCCAGATATCGCTTATGTCTCACGTGTGACGTGACTTGATGCGCTCGTTAGCCTTCGCTGCACGCTAGAGGCACACTAACGCAGCGCCTCCAAAATACCGTTCACCAATTTTCTTGCGCAGAACACCAAATAAACGTTTTGTTCACTCTCTCCAGTCGCAAGACTATCGTCTTTCGACAACACTTGCAGTGTAACATGCAGATATGGGGCGAATTTTTAATCCCAATCAGTCTTCCACCTTTCATGTGAAGTTGTGACTTCTCAAATGCGAACAAAATATGTTATGCTAGAGCTGTGTGTATCAAATTTGCTCACCTTGTAATAATTCTTGCCGCACTTCGTAACAGTGGAAAGTCGTCAATCGCGAAGGATTTCAGCCACTCATTTGCTGGGCACGGGCCACTTGAAGCCGTCGTGGGAGTCCCCTGCTTAAGTACCCTTTAGCCTTTACGGTCAATATGCATGTTTTAATCATTATTTGGTCCGGTGACCTCGTATGCCTTCATACTACAGAAAAATAGAATGGCTAAAAATAAATTAGCAGTTAATTTTACCGAGGAAAATACCTTTAGTTCTCGAAGTGACTAATGAACACTGCTGTGTGAGTAGCACTTCAAAAAGCACCACCATCATTTAGAAGTGGCTTGGCGCAGGTTAGCTTGAAGCACCCTGTATGTGATACTCTTGTGGTATACAGCATGTCCATCTTTTGTTCTTCACTTTGCTGACTATATTTTAACGCGATCAGTCACATGAATGCGCTATGCAAGGTTTCGACTTGCCGTCACAGTGAAGTCCCGTATAAGTCGAACTGCGGTAAGATGATTCTCTATCGATTCGCCCCTTCTATTGGTGAGACGAGAAGCGTGCATAACGAATCCGAGTAAGATAATAGCATAATTTCATGGTGGCACCTCCATGGAAGCCTATAGTGACGGTGTCTACCATTAGAATTTGCTTGTTCTCCTTTGGCATGGTTACTAATTTTTGCTGAGTGTACGTACCTTTCAGCAACTTAAAGAAACGCTCTTCTTTACATCGTTGAGACAGTGTCACTCGCTGCTTCTGCTCCTCGGGGTGTCACTCAAAAGTACACACCGGAAACCATTCGGTAGCTCACTCTCCAGAATAGCGGGCTTCCGATGTGACCATGCAGCGATCGTTCGCAAACAAAAGACACGCTGCTGCTGAGCAAAGGCGGGTGTGTGGCGAAGTGTGCCTGCCATGTCACCTGGCCGCAAGCGTATTCCACCAGCTGTACGCAGAGCAACGACGCGGGGCGCGCACCGCCGCAGGGTGTTAGACGAGCTCGAAAATAGATTTGCCCGTTAACCAGGTTATCGACAGCACACATGAGCGGAGCACGCACGCCGGCTGCGGGCCAGCCCTCGCCCGGAAGCAGCGCCAGCGGCCGCCCAGCACGGACCAGCTCGCGAACGCTTATTTGATTAGCTCATGGTTTCTTAAGACGATTACGCACAAGGAGCCCACCCGCCATGAGCCGAAGCAAGAATTATGAAAACCACTCGGCATGTTGGCGCAATTAATCGAGTTAAACAAAAAAAAACGCGAGAGTTTAGCAAGGAGGGCGAAGGAGTTTGAGGGGCTCGTTGGGTGGTGAGGGATAGGGGCAACGAGAATGCACGCTCGCTGTTATTTGATTAAAATATTTGGGCGTTCGTTACAGCGCACGACACTTGGGAGCGGCAGCATGAGCCGACCGGCTTGTCTCTAATTGCTACGATCCACACTGGCAAGCTCAGGCTGCTCCGCGACGCGGCACGCAGGAAAGTGGTCGTTTGTTAAAAGTGGCGACGCCAGTGGGCTTAAACTTTGTCAACGGTCACTAAGAATGTACTCTAGGGCCAGCAGGGCAGGCGTGCTTACGCTAAACCTGGCTGCTGGAGGTGCGCATCGACCCGACGCAGTTCAAACCAAGAGTTCATCATGCGCCACCGACGCTTTGATAGGCGGGGTAAAGCAGCCGAACACTCGCACCTGTGGTGTCTGCTGATGTACGTGGGCTTGTTAAATCTTCTTGCTAAGCATAGCCTCTGGAAGCGTGCTTACCCCTGCGAATACCTTATAGCTTAGCATACAGTCTGATATATATATATATATATATATATATATATATATTTATATATATATATATTAAGGCTCGTTTTTTCCGTGTTTTGACACAATAATAATGAGATCTAACTGACAATAATGCCAAGGAATGTATAGGGCAAGTTATTAGCACCAATGTAAAGTAAATAAGAAGAAAGAAAAGTGGGTGAAAAAATAACTTGCCGTGAGCATGAATCGAACCTATGACCCCTCGAATAAGCATCGGACACGTTATTCACCAAGATATATATATATATATATATATATTGTAGTGCTTGATTTAGACATTTTCATAGGGCAGTGCTTTGAACCCACTGCACGTGGCTCTCCGTATTCTACTTCCTTGCGCTAACGCTACATTATTTAACAGAGTTGACGTCAGCTGAAACAAAACATCTATCTTCAGAGTTAGGCATTCGACAGAATATTGAAGGCGTCCTTTTTTCACATCGTATCAAATCAACATCGGTGCTTCCATAGCATGTATCGTTCAATCCACGATTCTTGTACTAACGATTTCAGTGACGCAACGTTTTAATTACTTCCTAATTTAAATTTTCCTCGAAAGCAAAACGACAACGAGTTAACAAGTTTTCAGAAGGGAATGACACATAACGATGCGTTACTTAGGTAGTAATGAATCTGTCGGGTGAGAGATGTCTGGAAGATAAGCTCAAAACATGTCAACACCCATAGGTTTGGGAATGCTGGTATTCCATTGCAGTTTCTAGAACATGCACGAGACAAAGCCAAGTACCACCAGTGAATGCAATAATATATTGGACGTTGGTGCTTGTATACGCTAGAAACTTCAATTCAAAACAAGTTCTTCATGCGCCTAAGTTGCCCCAGCAAACGCATAGCAGCGAATTCAAGGAAAATGAGGCACGTCCAACTGCTGCAGAGTGTTCGGGCGTCCATTTATCCGAGGACTGTAAACTGTGCGTTCTCGGTGACGAGCCGCAGCTCAGCAAGGGCGAAGCACAAATAGTGGGCACCCAGCAGTGGCGGCCAAGTTTCGAACATGCGCGCTGCTCTTTCCTGGGCAAAGGAAGAGCAGGAGTGGACTGGAAAACTCCGGGCGTTTCGTTTATCAGCGGCTGCTTAAATCAAAAGGAGCGCCGATGAGCGCGCTCCGAAGGAAAGGGGGGTGCGGAAAGGAAGCGACGGTCGCTGCCGACGCATCGACTTGCCTTCTCTCTCGCTCTTCCTCGCAGTGTGTGTCCTCTTTCTGAAGACCGGGATCTGGAGGTCTCGATTCATTAGGGCGCTCAAAAATCGAGCAGATCCAAGAGAAGCGCACTTAGGCTGCGCAGCCCCACGAAGCAAGCGCCGCTGTACTGCCGCTCCAAGCTCTGTTCTCTCGGTCGTGGCTCTTCCCGGCTCACTCACGCGGCCGCTAGGGCTGAAAGGGAAGGGGCCTCAAGACAGCGGTAATCAGCAACAACATTGACAACGACCAACCCTCGATGCCCCTTTTCCCCGTCCCTAAACACATTTTCGTCGGCCTTATTTACAGCGCGTTCCCTAATCTAGACGCAAGAGGAGCTACTCGCAGAGGGAAGGGAAGAGGCGACAAGCGGGTACGCGCACAACAAGATGACGTGTTACCGCGAAACAGGGCAAACGCGAGCGGGGACGCCGAAAGCAGCCGTATACGGGGAAAGCGAAGGCAGCGCGAGAGCTCTTGAATAGCGAGACGGCCATTTATTCCAAAGAGCTGATTATTATCACTTTCTGCAGCCACGCGCTGCTGCCCCCTCTTCCCTCACCTCGCGCACTATGCCGGCCTCGGTGTTCTATTTTCCTTAAGTGCCTCGCGTGTCGCGGCTCCGAGCTGGCAACGTGGCGTATGCGTCGACTCGCTCCGCGTTGTTGGTGGAGGTGCTTAGCACTCGGTGCGCGAAGAGGCACCCGAGGAGTGCGATAAAAGCCTTAATTCAAGCGGCGGTGCTGATGAGGGCAGCTGTCCTCACGCGCTGAAGCCTCGCTTACAGCTTGCGGCAGTTGGCGAAACTCGAGATTATGTGGCACCACCTACTCCCCTGCCGTCACAACTGCGTGCGAGTGACATTTGCCCTCTGTTTTAATTGGCAAAATAACAGAGCTCGACGGGCTACGATGCTTGTCCTGGTATAATGAGAAGAGAGGGTACGGTAATTGTGTAAAAATGAAATAAATACGTCCGCCCACAAGTGTCACCTCGAATATAACATTGCGTGACATGTTGAGTTTCCCCAAGAACAACTATGTAACTGGGATTTCTGGGCCAGCTGCACGCTCAGAATGCCGTTTAAGCACCAGCCGATTTGTGCTTGTGTTGAGAAAAAAGCATAAACAGGTGCAAACTTGAGACACATGTTTTGGTCGACGAGAATACGCATGCATACGATCTTAATTGTTCTGCACTTGCAGGCTACACTCAAATCATGCATGTCTATAGATTTCAAGACGCTGAAAATGTCAGAGAAGAATGTTCCTAAATGTCCTGCCATAGTTACACTCGCACAACTAATAAGGCCGCCTAGTAGTATACGTATGCACATGTCTTCAGTGCTTGGTCTGGCTATGTATACATTGAAAGCGATGTGATTTTTCCCGTTACGTACAAAGCTGACTCTTTTAAGTTTAACTGCCCCCTGAAATACTTGCTTACCATACCATATGTGTTCCAACAAGAATTATCAAAGTTGTAAACTAGATTACTTCCACCAAGGAATGTGTATGCTGCTACAAGCACTGGACAGACCCCATAAACCCTCAACATTATTTTATCCTGCCCTCTCACTTTTTTTCCTTTATTCAGAAATTTATTACTGATACTCTCCAATAAAAAAGAGTCCTTTCTAAACAAAATATAGCGCTTTTTTGTTTTTTATAACAGCACCGAGTACACTTTGAGTGGTTTTTAGAAAAATTCAATTTTGTTTTTGCTACTGACATTATAGCTGGGCGTGCTCCAAAACTTCTTTTTTCCAGTGTTGATTTTTTTGTGACCACAATAACCTGAAACCTATAAGATTCTATCAAAGGTATTCAGGAGTAAATTTTCAGAGCGGTTTCTATTGATTTGAACATTTTGCTTGAGCTGGAATTAGCTACACAGAAGAAGTTGGCATTACAGTAAATAAACGCTATAGCAATATTTTCCAACAAAATTAACACCATATAGTTGTGCTTTCCTTGATGCCATCTGTTGTTTCGGCGATGTAATGTCGATGACTATATTATTTATTTATTTATTTATTTATTTATTTATTTATTTATTTATTTATTTATTTATTTATTACATACTGCAGTCCGTAGACCAAGACTTGTAGAGCTTGTAGATACTTGTAGATACTTGTACTTGTAGATACTTGTACTGTAGATACTTGTAGAGCGGCTGTCATTCGAGGCTATAGCGTCGCAGACTTCTGGACTGTTCACAGCATTTATTCTTTCATGACACTAATTGAAAGCCTTCAAAAAATGTTTCAGCATGGTTTCTTGTTCTCATGTTTTTAGCTGGTTTTATGCCGTGCCGTTTCGGGGCACATATTCTTCTTTAAGGAATAGGTTAGTGCCCAGTATCTTTCCTTCAATTGTATTTCAGCTGCACTAATGAACAGGAGATAAACCTTGAAAAGAAATGTCAAGAGTCAGAAAGATGTATAAAAGCAGGCCTCTTACTGCTCACATTCGAGTTTTGCACTACAAAATCACGTCATTCAGTAATTACCGATTCGGCCAGGAAAATGTAATTGTGGAACAAAATCATGAAGGCAGTGCAACAAGTACACAAATGAATTAAACTGAAAGTGGACATGTTGGTTAATTTAGGTCACGATTGTTGACGCACTGCTGGTTTTATGGATCTCACTGAGTTTTACTCAGAGGTGCAGTGTTTGACTCATTTGTTATTCGAAGCTACCGTTCTATAAGTACACGTTATAATCAGCAATTACCACATCTTGGTTTTAAAAGTGAGGAATACTTAGGCATGCTTCACGTTTGTGTGTTGTTAAGCCCAGTTTCGGTTTGTAGACTTGGCTACTTCAGGAAAAAAAAACTTCCACGTATCCGCCTTTCCTCGACAATATGCTTTCCGGAGACCACTACTACAGCATCTTTTATAATCATATGGTGGTTTTAAGACGTTAAATCCTACATATCAATAAGCAATATGCTTTGCTGTTTACCCTGTCTTCCGCTGAAGGGAAATTAATTGAAATGTTCCGCGAGCAGTTTGCAGGAGCAGTACCATCGTGAGAAGCACCCACAATGGTGGCTCACTGGATACGATGTTTTGCTGCTGGACGTCGGGGGCCATAATTGCATGACGGCTAGATTCCTAAGGAGGCACAACGTAAAAAAAACTGATTTATTTAAATTTGTGTCTGTCGACGTCGAGTCGACTAGGATAATCTAGAATCCCCGCCAATTTTTTCTTTTAATGGCCACCAAACCACATCTGAAAATGCAACACTCGTGGTTTTTTGTTATCCTTCTCTCTGATGCTTTGGAAAAGTTGCATGAACCTCATATAATCTCATCTCTGCTTTAAGGCGTTTCTAAAGTCACTCTTCACTAACGTCAAAAAAAATGAAAAGACCATGAGAAGCTTAGATGTCAAAGCTAAATAAAGAGTCGCTGAACCACCCCGAAATAATGAGACAACTCATTATGCACTTGGAAGGTAGACCCGTAAACCATTCAGCCAATTTTTGCAGGCACACGGGGAGTTCACGAGCGAAGCGGGAGTGCAATGTTGGAAGCACCGTCTATTCAGAGTGGTGAGCCGGCTGGTTCTTGATGACGTTGAGGTGATTTTCAAGTCGAGCTGACTTCCAGAGCAATCTGCCAATCGACTAAAGATATTTCGTCTCCTGGCAGCATGCTTCGATTGGTTTGCTCATTCCTACAGTAGCTCTGTATGTTAATTGACTTGGCTTAACAGGCTCTAGTAGCCGAAGATCTGAGATGTCAATTTTGGTTAGTGGAACATAAGGGAACATAGCACTCGTGATGTAATGATTTGTACAACTAGGACTTCCAAAAATGCTGCACTCAACCCAAGACATGGTGTACCGAGTACATGGCTTGCACATCGGTGAATTCTCACAGGTGTTTATAAGACAGCTGCAGCATGGAATCACTTAAAGTTGCCTGCCATCAAAGTAACCCTAACAACCTCAGTAATTGCGAAACTATGCAATTGAGGTTGTAGAGCACGACCTGCTCCTCATTACATGCTTATAGAGAAGGAAGCTTGGCCAGAATTTGCGCGCCATAGAGCCCCTGTTAGCAAAGCAATGAAATCTGTCTCGCCCATCTGACTTCCGCCGTAAAAGCCGCATACCACCCACCTCTAGTACGCTCAGATACGATGAAGGGCATTTCATGCTTCTGCTTAGATCAAGATACAGCGCACGTACGCACGCATCGTATTTTCAACTTACTGATTCGCCCTTGCAGCAAATGGTGATAAAATATGTCTCATGCGGCGCCCGCTCGCAGCAAGAACAAGGTGCGTCATGGAGGAAACGAAGTTGCGTCGTGCAAAACTAACAGGCGCAACGGCAGCAGCGCCTTCGGTCAGAATCATAGTTGTCCACGGGGTTTCGTTCCTCAGGCAGTGTGAGAGGCTGGACCTATAGCAAAGATGGGACCTTAAACGCGTTACTCAGTTGTTGTTTTTTCTCCAGGCCCTAGCAAACTTGTGCGCGTACGTCCGTAGAGACAGATGAGAGAGAATCAACGCCAGCCAAAAGAAAGAACATGTAGGAAAACGACAAACCGCGGAGCCCAGCGCACCGGTCCGGTCGCGCAAAAAACGCAGTAGCGAAGTCTGCACGCACGCGCGTGTGAAAGAAAGAAGAAAAAAAAACCGAGACGGTTGAGCCCCCTATCAGTCGCCCTTTTGAAATCCGCAACAGCTGAGGCGGCCAGGACCGCCCAAAAGTGGCCGCTTCTTGTCAAACAGGCGATGCGAACACTCTGGCACGGCGCCAGCCAGAGAGATGCGGCGGCCACGAATCAGGACGAGTGCTGGACGGCACGAGTCTTCGTTGCCTCACTTCTCTTTTAAAGGGGTTCTTTCGGGATCCGCTCCGCCTTTTCGAGCTGAACGTGCGATTGCTGCTCCGTTTTCCTCCACCGAAGCGTCACTCCGGCATAACAAATAGAGACTCGCATCCGGTTGCTTAGCCGCGCATTAAAACGTTCTTCTGTAGCGTTTCGAGGAAAAAGGAGCCGAGAGCGAGAAACAAAGGGAGCCCAGAATGAGCACTTTCAATTTCTTCTACAGCTGTTTTCGTTCAAGGCCTTTCGAAAGTTTCGGCGTTTCTAGTTCAGAAAACGGCACGCTGCACCTGCAGTTTCTCTTTCATTTTATTTTCTTTTCATTTTCTTTTCCTACCTCGTGATTCTTTTGCCGGCACCGTTAGAACTATGTTCACACCACTGATAACAAACGCGCTACCGTTGCTATTTCTTTGTGTAAAGTGCATATTGGCCATGCGAACGTTTGAGTGTGTGTGGAAGAGAGGTGCTGCGCGTGTGTGCGTGTGCGTACATACGTTCACGTGCGCGTGTGGGGAGGGGGGGGGGGGAGGGCAGGAGTGCGTACGTGCGTGCGCGCGTGTAGGCTTTCTAGTGAAACATAACGCATTACCTTCTCCAATGTTACCTGCTATGCAAGTTTGCTTATCTCGAATCAGCGCCCCACCGAAATGGTAAAGTGGCTAACGTACTCGGACCAGTAAGTCGTGGGATCGAACCACTGCTGCGGCGGCTGCATTTGTGATGGAGGCAAAAATGCTGTAGACCCGCGTCCTCAGGTTTGGTTGCACGTTAAGGAATTCCAGGTGGTCGAAATTTCTGGAGCCCTTTGCTACGGCATCACTCATAATAATAAGGTGGTTTTGGCACGTTAAATTTGACATGTCTATCAATTATCTCGAATCAACAAAAGAAAAAAAAACAAATTTTGGTGTCGTTATTTGTAGTTTCTACATGACGTTAAGGAAATATGTCATTGGGGGGGGGGGAGGAATTGCGAAAGCTATTTTGTGTCTGGCATAAAAACTAAAGCGGGTACCCAAACAGATAAGGCAGTTAAAAACTGCTTCTATTTCAGAGCATACTTTTCAAAATGCCGAATCGCAGCATTCACATTTAACCTATATATGAGATACTGCTATTGTAGGTTCAAATGTCGATTTGCATCAACTTGCGCCGTTATATGAGGGCCTCTAGTTTGAGAGATTTATTATACTACAGCGTAATCAGCAGCTTTACATGGCGAGCCACGTGTAAGAGGTTGTTGTGAAAGAAACTATCCAAAACACGAGCGGATAAAAGATTTCTCTGTTTTTTCATACATGAACCCGCGATAGTACTATAGCGCAGGAGAGTTATCATGCTGCTTATACTAAATTTCAGACATCAGTTGCAACACTGTGGGGGCTTTCTAGGCTTTTTATTGTATAAGTGAGTCAGCACCAAGAAACTATAGTTCTGTATATTTTCCACCAAGAGTCCTTATTTTTCTTAGTTCTTTCTGCTTAGTAATATTTTAGGTTGTTTTTTTGCCGTATATACAAAAATAAACCAACTTTGTAATACGTCTGTTAATAGGTTATTTTAGATCACTTATTATCTAGTTGTTTTTCTTTGGATAGTTTTTGTATTTGCGACCAGTTGCGCCTCACCTGACGCTCAGCTCGAGCTCGCGGCTCGCACAAACAATAACGAAATCTGACCACGAAACAAGCGCACCTTCACATTGTGCTGGCCGAACTTCGTGAATTGCTTTCGTGACGCACGCCCGATATAAAAAAAAAACAGAGTACAGTATGCGCTATCTTCCCACATCATCATCATCATCATCATCAGCCTGACTACGTCCACTGCAGGACAAAGCCCTCTCCCAAGTTCCGCCAGTTAACCCGGTCCTGTGCTTGCTGCTGCCAATTTATACCCGCGAACTTCTTAATCTCATCTGCCCACCTAACCTTCTGTCTCCCCCTAACCCGCTTCCCTTCTCTGGGAATCCAGTCAGTTACCCTTAATGACCAGCGGTTATCCTGTCTACGCGCTACATGCCCTGCCCATGTCCATTTCTTCTTCTTGATTTCAGCTATGATATCCTTAACCCCCGTTTGTTCCCTAATCCACCCTGCTCTCTTCTTGTCTCTTAAGGTTACACCTACCATTTTTCTTTCCATTGCTCGCTGCGTCGTCCTCAATTTAAGCTGAACCCTCTTTGTAAGTCTCCAGGTATCTGCTCCGTAGCTAAGTACCGGCAAGATACAGCTGTTATATACCTTCCTCTTGAGAGATAGTGGCAATCTACCTGTCATAATTTGAGAGTGCTTGCCGAATGTGCTCCACCCCATTCTTATTCTTCTAGTTACTTCAATCTCGTGGTTCGGCTCTGCGGTTATTACCTGCCCTAAGTAGACATAGTCTTTTACAACTTCAAGTGCACTATTACCTATCAACAACCACTATACATAGCCTTCATAGATTACGAGAAGGCGTTTGATTCAGTAGAAATATCAGCCGTCATGCAAACACTGTGGAATCAGGGCGTAGATGAAGTATATATAAATATTCTGGAAGAAATCTACAGGGGATCAACTGCTACCATAGTGCTTCATAAAGAAAGCAACAGAATACCAATCAAGAAGGGTGTAAGGCAGGGGGACACAATTTCCCCAATGCTATTTACCGCATGCTTACAGGAGGTTTTCAGAAGCCTAGAATGGGAACAGTTAGGGATAAGAGTCAATGGAGAATACCTTAGTAACCTGCGCTTCGCCGATGACATTGCATTGCTAAGTAACTCGGGGGACGAATTGCAACTCATGATTACGGAGTTAGACAAGGAGAGCAGAAAGGTGGGTCTTAAAATTAATCTGCAGAAAACGAAAGTAATGTACAACAACCTCGGCAAGGAGCAGCGCTTCGAGATAGGTAATAGTGCACTTGAAGTTGTAAAAGACTATGTCTTCCCACATATACCTTTATAACTCACATGATCCTTCATGTTTTAGTGATTTCTTGACGTGAAACGCAGAATGAAGCTTGCCTTCTGCCAGCGCTCCTCACCACTTGCGTTCTGATGAGTGTTCCCGGTTATCGTGAAGGATAATCTTACACGGAAACCTAATTAGAGATATTTACATCCTACGATAATGGCTGACACTTTGGTGAACTAGGACCAGTCTCGACCCACTTCGTGCCACAACGCAGATTGGGCAAAGAGCGGTAGAGGGTCTTTGTATGGAAGGTCCCTGTCTGGAACTGCCTAATTGTGTCCCATTAGTGCAGCAATTGCTTAACATTTCGATATGTGGGGTTTAACGTCCCAAAACCACTACATGATTATGAGAGACGCCGTAGTGTAGGGCTCCGGAAATTTAGACCACCTGGGGTTCTTTAACGTGCACCCAAATCTGAGCACACGGGCCTACAACATTTCCGCCTCCATCGGAAATGCAGCCGCCGCAGCCGGGATTCGAACCCGCGCCCTGCGGGTCAGCAGCCGAGTACCTTAGCCACTAGACCACCGCGGCGGGGCAATTGCTTAACATTTAAAAAATAGTTATGTTTTTACTATGAACATTATTAGTATGAATCATTTTCAAGCACGTTCAGTGTTAGTCAAGACAATGATTGTTCTGTCTTGTCTGAACGTGAGAACAACGCTTACAGGACTCTTTTCGTTTCACGTACATTTTTTTCTTTATAAATATTCAATATTGACAATGCCTAACTCAGGTAATCAGTTCTTGGCCGATCCCTCTGAGTGGATATGAGCCATATCTAAGCTGTCATCATCATGATCAGGTCGCAGCCCGCCAATGAGCCAGTCATTATCATCGCATGTAAATATTCGTAAATATACGTTGCCTGTACGGTTATTTGTGGAGGGGCTGGGTACACCTACAGGCCTTTCCTGCAAATTAACACGGAACTTCGGAGTGGTCGTTACCTTCATTTTCCTGCAATGACTCAACAGGCCATCCAGCAAGAGGAACAGCAGCCGCAGCAGCAGCAGCAGCAGCTGCTGCTGCTTCATCTGATCCTCCTGCTTCCATGAAACCCCGAAAACTTCTCGGGAACCATCAAGGACAAGGTGTATGTGGAAGATTGGGTCGCATTGTAGCGAGTCAGCGAATACTATAGGTGCACGGGACCCCACGTTGATGCTGTCCAACGTTGTGCTTTACTTCAGGGATACGACACTCGCCTGGTATGAGACGCAGGAGGCGGAGTTGACCAGCTGGGACATTCGTAAAATGAAGCTCGTCTAGTTGTTCAGCACGCCATGTGGGCATCAGCAGGCCGCGAGCAATGACCTCGAATGCCGCGTGCAGACATAGACGGAATCATACGCCGTTTCTTACATACAGGATGTACTGGGCCTTTGTCGAAAGGTTGACGAGAACGTGAGTGCGCACATATTGAAGGGAATTGCAGACGACGCCTTTAATTGCGCAGGCTTCAGGCAGAATATGTATTATGCATGTAGCAACAACTGAAACAAGGCCGCTAGCTTCAAAACTTTGTCTTGCAGCAGGTGCCACTGATGCTCAATTTCTGAATTTTCAAAACGTTCGGGAGAGCAACAATGAGTTTGACCGATAGAATGTGAGCCACTACATCCGACAACGGGAGAGTGATGCATGCGGTCAATCCACTTTATAGCATATGACTGGATTCAATTAGGCGAAAAACGCAAGCAGAAGGCTTCCTAAGTTCAAGGATAAAAATGGCTTTCCTCGCTTACTTTTCTTGATTGATTGATATGTGAGGTGCAACGTCCCAAAACCACCACATGAATATGAGAAATGCCGTAGTGGAGGGCTCCGGAAATTTCGACCACCAAGGGTCGCTTACTTTTCTTCTTTACTCTTATGCAAGTGGTGGAGGTAAGTCATCGCAATTTTAAGAACAAGGGCTCGGGTTGAATCATACCGCTTGCTTGTGCACATGACAGAACCCCAAGTGGTTGAAATTGATCAGGAGTCCACGACAACGGTGTGTCGTAATCACATCGTGATTCGGTCCTTTAAAATCGCTGAAGTTTTCATATTAAATTTGCGGAAAAAGAAATGATCCAGGCTCATCTTTACGTCTCTTGAATTTATTCATTGCGAAGGAGAATAAAAGAAAATTAGCATATTTTAGCATTTCCGCTAACACTCTAAAAGCATTTTTACGACAACAGAACTCTTTCACAGCTGACGCTGGTATGTAAAAACACTGAGAGTGGCACAACACAGCGTGTCCCTTCTTGCAAAAGGGAACGTGTGCCTTCCGAAATACGTTCATAGAACACCACTGCTCTAATCGGCGTACGGCATAAAAACCTGCGAAAATTTCTCAGGGCAAGTGTTGGGCGATAACCCAGTGGTTAAAGTTGAGGGCTTCTTATTTCACATTGCCGGAATGATTTGAGCATGAAGATGATTTGTCATGGTCGACAGTGTTTGGTTTGAAACGCGTAAGCACTTTATTGGCTATATAACTTCACAGGTTTGTAAGCCTAACATAGGACGTATCGAAGCATTTTTGCATCACAAACTCTTCTATATCAGTGTGTCTGCTGAGTTTCAATGAGCTTTTAACTTCGGCTCACTTTGGCATCTTTTATAATCCAACTAGTAACATCTGCACCTACGTGTTCGCTTCATTACACAATGTGCATTTGCTGCTGCATGACAATAATGTTATTTAGTTCGTCAACAGCATGGTCGTTATTAATCAGTGTTTGCCCTCATTTAGACTACTTAAATAAGACCAAAGCTCATAGAGACATGTACTACTACCAAAAAACACGCATGGGTGTCCCACTAAAGGACAGGCGAATGTGGGGCCCGCTATTATTATGTGCGCTGTTCCGGCGTTTTAACGCACTTACCCAAGGTTGCAAATGACGTAAATATACTTTTGATCACTGCGCGTGACGCCCTTTCCTACCAAACATCAACAATCTTTTAAGACTGCGGGCAGTAAAGCAGGCATCTGAACGGTGAAACCAAGAAGTCATCTGGCAAGAGAACGTCGAAAGAGGAGGGAAGGGCGCGGCACCAAAACCCATGATAAAGAAAGTACGCGGCCTGTGGATTGCAGACTTGTAACGATAGGCGAAAAGAAGAAGAAGAAGAAAAAAATACAGAAAAGCCTATCATGTGAGGCCGAGAATGCAAGAAAACGGGCCATTAGAGAAATGGCTGACCGTAAAAGGCAATAAAGCCGCGTCGGGTGAACTGCATCGATAACTGGCCGGCCACCCGAGCCCTGAACGCTGGCGACGCGCTTCGTTGTGTCGCCTGTCACGGTCCTAAAGCAGATTGCCACGGTCGCACAGCCGTCCACTCCCCGCCGTCTTCGACCCTCCCCTGTTCGTGAAAACATGCGCTAAGTCGTGTCTGTTGGGAGCGTATACGGTTCCACGCGAATCATCCCGTGCGCACTGCGTTGGCACCGAAGGCAGAGGCAACATGCACGTGCCTGGAAAAGCAGGAGCCCTGTTCCCCCGACGGCGTCTTCTGCAGCTTGGCGCGCTTTGCCTTCGGCTGATATCGTTTCAGCGTCTCGCTGCCTCTTCTCTCCCGCAACCACCCCGTCTCTCAGTAGGCTCTGTGTAACTTTTTTTTCCAACCTCGATGTGCTTCCTGGAGTGTTCTTACGGATGACATCGACGCTGCGCACCCTTCTTAACCAACGTTTTCATTTTTTCCTGCTCAGTACGTTCCTTATACGATTGCGCGCTCTTTTTTTCATACTTCTTCTTTTTTTCCTTTTTTCGCGTACTGGTGGTGGAGACGCAACTCCCTTAGGTAGCCGTCCTCTCCAAAAAAAACGGCATTCTCCGATTTATGGCTTTTTTTATTGGAAAGCTTCTGTTTTTTTATTGTCTTATTTCGAAATTTTCTATAAGCCTATTCACATCTCACATGCCATCGTTGTTTCGATAATTAACATATGAAACTATTTTTTTTCTTTTTAACAACGAATACTGCCCTGAACTCTATTTCAACGTGTGTCGCACTGTATAACACTGTATATCTTGGACCCCATGAAATGTATATCGTTACCTTCTTTTCTTTTTCTTGTTTTTTGCTTACTGTGTTAGTCTGTGATTAGTTATGCCTATTTTTAGTTTGACGCTGTTTTATTTGGTAGTCTTACTTTTAGGCAGACAGATGGTGTCGCAGGATCAAGTAGAAACTCTTCGCATTGCCTACTTATGCTCGTCAAAACGTTTACGCAAAGTTTCGGAACAAGTATGGCTTAGATTACGTAATGGACGCGTAATTAGTACCTTGAAGATAAACGAGAAACAAAACCTCTTCGCTGGCGTCCCTCCCATTTTTTTCAGAAGACGGGGAATCAATAAAAGTATCTCTTAGGGAGGGGTAGGAGGAAGGGAAACGGGGGCTCCTCATTAACTGAGAAAACATCAATGATCTCGGAGATGCACTCAATCTGGAAACAAACTACACTGATGTACGTTTCTTTGGATTCGCTTTTTTCTCTCTTTTATCATATGCAAATGAGGACTGAGGACTAAATTAAGCAAATTTGTAAACATTAAATGAGCAAGCAGCGTTGAAATAAAGCACATAAACGCAATTCATTTATTACTCCGCTTGCGAACTCGGCTTTGTGGGGTGAACCTCGTGCAATCTCAATGAAAGACAAGGCCAGCAATTTGTGCAGGTCAACGAAAATTGGGGAGATGTATGCGTTACAAAATCTCGATTGCGCGACGACGCTCCAACACTGGCACAACGTAGACGCAACGCAAAAAAAAGTGGCTTGACGACTGCGACATTGGTGTTTTGATTTTACTTTTAGTTATTAGAAAAGATGTATTGACGGTAATACTAGGCATGACAGCTATACGCTGGAAACGTGCGTGTACGATTGCAGCATAGCGTTCACACCTATTCCACGTCTGCAAACAGGGTATAGGAGCTGTCAGCGTATACATACTGAGACACCTGTAGCGACCTCGCTTTACACAAGTGTCTCAGTATGCCGACGGCCCCTAGTCTTGTTACAAACATGAAATAGGTCTATACTAAAGGAGGTGCGGATTATCGCTGCATCAACACGAGGCAGCTGCACGTAACTTCACGCGGCCACTATGTAGACTCACGTTTCTTCGGAAACGTTGGCCACTCTGAGTGTCAGAAACGGTCATCGCCAGCGTTTATGCCGTTCTTTTCGCTATAGTACTGACGCCCGAATCTTACGGTGGATTTGTCTGGGATCTATAATTAGAATAATTTCATTTACTATAATAACCTGTGGCGTTCTTCTTTGTACTGAACGTGAAACAGTGTACCTATATTTGGACGGGACAAAAAGTTACAAGAAGCAGGCATAACTTCTTTGTACGTTCTCACGAGGTAAATTCAGTTTCATGCCTCCACCTGTCGGCCATTTCTGAACAGAGAATGCATTTGCCTTTTCCTTATTTAGGCTGGAAAACTAGCGTGTATGTACAATAGGACCAAAAACTACTTCCATAGACACCCAACTGTTGATTGATTGATTTATTGATTGATATGTAGGATTTAACGTCCCAAAACCACCATATGATGATGAGAGACGCCGTAGTGGAGGGCTCCGGAAATTTCGACCACCTGGGGTTCTTTAACCTGCCCCCAAATCTGAGTACACGGGCCTACAACATTTCCGCCTCCATCGGAAATGCAGCCGCCGCCGCCGGGATTTGAACCCGCGAGCTGCGGGTCACCAAACTGTTCGTCTCGCGTCTATATACCCTTATTTCCCAGTAATCATCCTATTATTTTTCAAACTGAGACGTAAAATTGTTTGAATTCTTGTTTTTTTCACCGCACTTTTACAGGAAAACCTACCAGTACCCATAAGGCCCACTGCAAGGTGTGCCCCGCCGCGGTGGTCTAGTGGCTAAGCCACTCGGCTGCTGACCCGCAGGTCGCGGGTTCGATTCCCGGCTGCGGCGGCTGCATTTCCGATGGAGGCGGAAATGTTGGAGGCCCGTGTGCTCAGATTTGGGTGCACGTTAAAGAACCCCAGGTGGTCGAAATTTCCGGAGCCCTCCACTACGGCGTCTCTCATAATCAAATGGTGGTTTTGGGACGTTAAGCCCCACAAATCAATCAATCAAATCAATCACTGCAAGGTGTGCTTATAATGCACATTCTGAGTTCAAGGTTCGGAAGCTTTTATGTCTCACACGATACCTCAGTAGTAGAGGCCTATAAGCGAAGAAATCGCTTCGGAACACACGAGCCGTATCGAACTCACCCTGAAGGTATAGTACAGACACACGCACACTTTTTGCCGCGAAAGAAATTCACCCGACGCACTATATACTCCGTTCCTGCTCTGCAACCATACCGACATCTTCCGAAACCCGAACTTGTTTCCACTTTCGAAACCATGCCATTTAATTTTTCACGTTCGTCGAACGAGCGCGCCTCCTCGGAGAAATGAAAGCAAAGTGAAACGAGCGAACGAGGTGTGTGTGCCGAGATCAACGCTTTCGCGGCCAAAGCTGCGGAGTGCTCGGGCGGCCGTGCCTATCGCTACACCTGGCACGTAGCGAGAGCGCGGTGGCGCAGTGCCGTAGAAACAAGGTTTCTCGTCAATTTCTACCTCCAGCCGGGTCCTTTCATAGCCTGCAGCCTTTCGTGCACGCGGGCCAGCGCGAAGATGCTCGGCGGCCAATTGGAATTGAAATATACTCCGCATTTGCCGACAGCTGACTTGGGGGTTTCCACGCGCCGACATTTTCTTCTTGGGGGACGGAAGGAAAGGAACACACGCCCCCCCCCTGATATTCCGTGGAAGCAACCACTTACTTCAGTCAACGGAATGCCCCTTTTTTTTTGTATACACAGACAGAAAAAAAAACTGAGAAAAGGGACGCGAACAGCCGGCATGCACTGGCGCCACTGACATTAATAAAAAAGAAAGAAGAAAGTGGGATTACAGAATGACGTTCAGAGATAAGACAGCGAGGAAAAAAACTAGGTGCTGAAAAAAGTGTCAAGGGCATGCAGAGATGTATAAATAAAAATATCAAAGGACGGAACCACGCGGCATTACCCAAACATATTACTCCAGCAGATATGCTCGGTAGATTGAGAAGTTGTTACATACGTGCAATGAAGGGGGGTGGGGGAAGTCAAAATCTGTTTTGTCTTGCGAATAAGAAATTACCATGGATGAACTTTCAAGTACAGGAAAAAATAGCAGCGGCAGGTGAAGCAAACTACCCACGATGCCTACTCTGTCACCACCACAGATGTGCGCCGTCGCTCTGTTCTCACTTATACAAATAAACCTAATCTGTTCTCCTGAAATTTTGAACTCCGGGTTGCAGCGTCTCTTAATGCCATGGTGAGCGTCCTCTCTGCTTCGCGCACTCCCTCTATAGTTCGTGAGAAGCCTGCGTTCATGTTTTGTTTTCTTCTTCTTCTTTAATTTTGATTTCAGCCCATTTCGCGAAGGCGCGCAGTTACAAGCGTCCCAATGTTTAACGGCCCCCACGAACGACACCATTAGCAGTTGAGCGCCGGCCGGAACTTCACGGGAACGATCGTAAACGTCGTCTCCTCCAAAAACCAAGTGCCGCGATTGACGTTAAAGCGGCTAATTATCTCCCATGAAGATTAGCCGCTCTTTCTCTCCTTCCCTGAACTCCCCCAAAGTGGGCGCGCCGAACTGGAAGCGTTGAAAATGCTCTTCCGCCAACTCGCCGCGCTGTCAGGACACAGCCGAACCCCGCCGCTTTTCTTTTCCTTCTCCGCTGTTCCACGTGTTACCAATCGCTCGAAGAAACAAGCTTAGCCATTCCGGTGCCAGGATTTACACCTCTGGCAAAACTCCGCACAAATAGACGCGCGCCAAGTCAATTCAGCTTACTTATGTTCGTCCTTTAAGCCTCTGGCAGCGAAGAATCCGCGAGTGCTGCCCGAAACGTGCGCACGCGAGAGCGGCGTCTCCGATCGCGAAATTCGGGCACGCGAAGCACCGTCGACAGAGAGAGGATTGGTCAACGCAGCATTACTCGGCAAAGGCCGGATTAAATTGCGCAAATCCGTCACTCGAAGCTCGTTAGGTGGCGGGTGCCCGCTCTGGCGCTGTTTTCTTGCAGCCGGGTGCCTTCATCCTTGATTTGCAACCGGCCAAGCGCGTGCCGCCTTGGTTCACGGAGTGCCACGGCGGTGGAGCACTTCGGAACGATGCGGTGAACAGCATGCATGGCGGCATCCCTTTGTGTTTGCATGACACGGGCAGCTATTTGCCAAAACTCAAGACCACGTAAGGCACCACTCACCACCAATTTACAGCTGGCGTATCGCTATTCTTCTTCAGCATCAAAGGCGAGGCGTAGTCAGAAAAAAAGTTAAGAACAAGAAAGCAATTGGGACTTCGTTTAAACAGCGAATCTCAATAAGTGGTATACGCTTTGGCACGAAAGTTGCGCCTGTTCTTCGTATAGGCAAGTTTTTTTATTATCAATGACATGGTTACGTCGCCAAATTTTACTAAATCTGGACAAACCACACTATTTGGACGACGGCCCCAAAAGGGGAATCGGCGATTACTATAGTTCTCGCCGCCGAGGCCACATCTCCTCGGTCGTATAAAACAACCGTATTTTCAGCTATATATATATATATATATATATATATATATATATATATATATATATAGTATACAGTGATAGCGTCACATAGTTCAACAAAAACGTTATAGAGTTACCCTTAACGTGAAATATGTAGCAAGTGTGGATCATGATTCGCATTTCCTTCTGCGAAGAACTCAAAGAGCGTCTCTGAGGGGTCTAATTCGTAAGGAATTATATGTGAACTGGAAGTGCGGTTAGGACGAGATCCCAGTAGAAGTAGACAAGATGAACGTGGCCTTTGAGTGTTGCTGAAGGTTCCATGTCCCTTTAGCGTTGCTCGCGCTCTTGGGTGTCCTGGCGTTGCAACCGTGTTGTCTGCTACAGGTCTCTGTGACGGGAAAAGAAACCTTCAATTGTGATGCACTTTCCCGCCTCCCTCTTTTCATTCTCAGATACCTTTGACATCACTTCTCACCCCTGTTTAACCTTTCCGTTCAATTGCTTTAGTATGCTATACACGGCTATAATATATGCGCACCCTTCATATTCACCCTAGCTCTCATATATTTTCCTGTCTCAGAGTTTTCACTACACATTACATGACTATAATTCTGCCTGTGGCACCGTACATGCTATGCACATGCTATGCTTTACTCGCCGACTTCCTCCTTTCTCTCCTCCTCCCTCTCACAGCTCTTTCGGTACATGTTTTGTAGCGTGAACTGTATTCTGGCCAAAGTGAAGCAGTTTCGCGAGGCTAATCGAGAGCCATGGTGCGCGTGCCCGCGGGGAACGCACAGCTGGTGAGCCGAAAAAGGCCTGGAAGCTCCTGGAGTGACGTGTCACTGCAGGGCTGGCGATTTACTCGCGGGAGCTCGCTCATTAGTCCATCCGTCTATCAGTCTGACCGTCCGTCCGTAGCTCGCACTACGTGTATCCTGGCATAGCCGAGTTAAGCCACTGGTAATTCTTGCCTTCGTGACGCACTCTACATTGTTTTGAGTGCATGACGCCAAGCGGTGACATAAGATACCAGCAGCATGCGATGACAGAACATTCTTTTCCTCCTCCCTTTTATTCCTGCATTCCCTCACCCACACATTGCTCCTCCTTAGCTACATTTTACTTTTCCCACCCCCTTGCTATACATGGCTATATATATGGCTATGCTAAACGGAGTTTTGCCTGCATTACACCAAGCGACAACAGCCCGGGACCTCGAAGTGCTCCGCACTTAGAAGAGATCTCTGCATGCGCGAGTGAACTTGAATCGAGAACGGGTGCTAGTGTCTCACATCCTCCTGCCATTGAAGCGAACACTAAATATGCGTTAAAAATATCGCCTGTAGAACCTCAGCTGCAAACTTTACACAGTCGTTGGAGGGGCGCCAATGGGCGACGATGTCAACACCTGAGCTTGCGCTTTATGCAGTCCGAAGTAGAGTTCTGATGAACGCAGTGTGCACAACGCTGACGATCTGCCCGACTCTTACTCCCGTATATGCATAGCTTCTTTCGAGTTTCATAATGTCATAATGGTTGCGATAATAACGGTTCTGTGGCTCCATAAAGGTTCCATTTCTACTTGATGATCCTTTTCACATATACTGCAGAATTAACTGGTAAATTCAACTGGTTTTCCTCCTAGCCGATGAATGGTTGATCACTTCAGTCAGAGGAAAATAAACAAAACGTAGTGTTCTTTTGTGTGTGTGTGTGTGTGTGTGTGTGCGTGTGTGTAAAGCAGTGGCAGCGGATATCAGTAAAGACTATGTGAACGTTTCACGAGACGTGAGGCACATGGTGACTGGCATATATATATATATATATATATATATATATATATATATATATATATATATATATATATATATATATATATATATATATATATATATAAGGTGTAACAGACAGTAATGCCAAGGAATGTACAGGGGAAGTTATTAAAACCAATGGAATGTAAATAAGAAGAAAGAAAAGTGGATGAAAAAATTACCAACTGTGAGCAGGAATCAAACCTACGACCTTCGAATTACGCGTTCGATGCTCTAACCACTGAGCTATCACAGCGGCCCTCCCTCCATCCACTTTTTTGGGTTTATCTGTGAATTTAGAAGTAGGAGCGACAGTCAGCGCCATCTATAAGCCAAACAACGAGTGTGAAAACACTCTTATGCGCATGTTTGGCGTCACGTAGAACGTGAACTTATTATGAGCGGGCAGCTGATTAATTGTCCCTCTTATACAACCTAAACACATCAAGTCTGCCAGTACGAGACCCTCGTTCAATGAAATCAGGGAAAGAAGTGTATACCTAAGGGCTCGTTTTTCGTGTTTTAACACAATGTTAATGAGGTGTAACAGACAGTAATGTCAAGGAATGTACAGGGGAAGTTATTAAAACCAATGGAATGTAAATAAGAAGAAAGAAAAGTGGATGAAAAAATTACCAACTGTGAGCAGGAATCGAACCTACGACCTTCGAATTACGCGTTCGATGCTCTAAACACTGAGCTATCACAGCGGCCCTCCCTCCATCCACTTTTTTGGGTTTATCTGTGAATTTAGAAGTAGGAGCGACAGTCAGCGCCATCTATAAGCCAAACAACGAGTGTGAAAACACTCTTATGCGCATGTTTGGCGTCACGTAGAACGTGAACTTATTATGAGCGGGCAGCTGATTAATTGTCCCTCTTATACAACCTAAACACATCAAGTCTGCCAGTACGAGACCCTCGTTCAATGAAATAAGGGAAAGAAGTGTATACCTAAGGGCTCGTTTTTCGTGTTTTAACACAATATTAATGAGGTGTAACAGACAGTAATGCCAAGGAATGTACAGGGGAAGTTATTAAAACCAATGGAATGTAAATAAGAAGAAAGAAAAGTGGATGAAAAAATTACCAACTGTGAGCAGGAATCGAACCTACGACCTTCGAATTACGCGTTCGATGCTCTAACCACTGAGCTATCACAGCGGCCCTCCCTCCATCCACTTTTTTGGGTTTATCTGTGAATTTAGAAGTAGGAGCGACAGTCAGCGCCATCTATAAGCCAAACAACGAGTGTGAAAACACTCTTATGCGCATGTTTGGCGTCACGTAGAACGTGAACTTATTATGAGCGGGCAGCTGATTAATTGTCCCTCTTATACAACCTAAACACATCAAGTCTGCCAGTACGAGACCCTCGTTCAATGAAATAAGGGAAAGAAGTGTATACCTAAGGGCTCGTTTTTCGTGTTTTAACACAATATTAATGAGGTGTAACAGACAGTAATGCCAAGGAATGTACAGGGGAAGTTATTAAAACCAATGGAATGTAAATAAGAAGAAAGAAAAGTGTATGAAAAAATTACCAACTGTGAGCAGGAATCAAACCTACGACCTTCGAATTACGCGTTCGATGCTCTAACCACTGAGCTATCACAGCGGCCCTCCCTCCATTCACTTTTTTGGGTTTATCTGTGAATTTAGAAGTAGGAGCGACAGTCAGCGCCATCTATAAGCCAAACAACGAGTGTGAAAACACTCTTATGCGCATGTTTGGCGTCACGTAGAACGTGAACTTATTATGAGCGGGCAGCTGATTAATTGTCCCTCTTATACAACCTAAACACATCAAGTCTGCCAGTACGAGACCCTCGTTCAATGAAATAAGGGAAAGAAGTGTATACCTAAGGGCTCGTTTTTCGTGTTTTAACACAATATTAATGAGGTGTAACAGACAGTAATGCCAAGGAATGTACAGGGGAAGTTATTAAAACCAATGGAATGTAAATAAGAAGAAAGAAAAGTGGATGAAAAAATTACCAACTGTGAGCAGGAATCGAACCTACGACCTTCGAATTACGCGTTCGATGCTCTAACCACTGAGCTATCACAGCGGCCCTCCCTCCATCCACTTTTTTGGGTTTATCTGTGAATTTAGAAGTAGGAGCGACAGTCAGCGCCATCTATAAGCCAAACAACGAGTGTGAAAACACTCTTATGCGCATGTTTGGCGTCACGTAGAACGTGAACTTATTATGAGCGGGCAGCTGATTAATTGTCCCTCTTATACAACCTAAACACATCAAGTCTGCCAGTACGAGACCCTCGTTCAATGAAATAAGGGAAAGAAGTGTATACCTAAGGGCTCGTTTTTCGTGTTTTAACACAATATTAATGAGGTGTAACAGACAGTAATGCCAAGGAATGTACAGGGGAAGTTATTAAAACCAATGGAATGTAAATAAGAAGAAAGAAAAGTGGATGAAAAAATTACCAACTGTGAGCAGGAATCGAACCTACGACCTTCGAATTAGGCGTTCGATGCTCTAACCACTGAGCTATCACAGCGGCCCTCCCTCCATCCACTTTTTTGGGTTTATCTGTGAATTTAGAAGTAGGAGCGACAGTCAGCGCCATCTATAAGCCAAACAACGAGTGTGAAAACACTCTTATGCGCATGTTTGGCGTCACGTAGAACGTGAACTTATTATGAGCGGGCAGCTGATTAATTGTCCCTCTTATACAACCTAAACACATCAAGTCTGCCAGTACGAGACCCTCGTTCAATGAAATAAGGGAAAGAAGTGTATACCTAAGGGCTCGTTTTTCGTGTTTTAACACAATATTAATGAGGTGTAACAGACAGTAATGCCAAGGAATGTACAGGGGAAGTTATTAAAACCAATGGAATGTAAATAAGAAGAAAGAAAAGTGGATGAAAAAATTACCAACTGTGAGCAGGAATCGAACCTACGACCTTCGAATTACGCGTTCGATGCTCTAACCACTGAGCTATCACAGCGGCCCTCCCTCCATCCACTTTTTTGGGTTTATCTGTGAATTTAGAAGTAGGAGCGACAGTCAGCGCCATCTATAAGCCAAACAACGAGTGTGAAAACACTCTTATGCGCATGTTTGGCGTCACGTAGAACGTGAACTTATTATGAGCGGGCAGCTGATTAATTGTCCCTCTTATACAACCTAAACACATCAAGTCTGCCAGTACGAGACCCTCGTTCAATGAAGTAAGGGAAAGAAGTGTATACCTAAGGGCTCGTTTTTCGTGTTTTAACACAATATTAATGAGGTGTAACAGACAGTAATGCCAAGGAATGTACAGGGGAAGTTATTAAAACCAATGGAATGTAAATAAGAAGAAAGAAAAGTGGATGAAAAAATTACCAACTGTGAGCAGGAATCGAACCTACGACCTTCGAATTACGCGTTCGATGCTCTAACCACTGAGCTATCACAGCGGCCCTCCCTCCATCCACTTTTTTGGGTTTATCTGTGAATTTAGAAGTAGGAGCGACAGTCAGCGCCATCTATAAGCCAAACAACGAGTGTGAAAAACTCTTATGCGCATGTTTGGCGTCACGTAGAACGTGAACTTATTATGAGCGGGCAGCTGATTAATTGTCCCTCTTATACAACCTAAACACATCAAGTCTGCCAGTACGAGACCCTCGTTCAATGAAATAAGGGAAAGAAGTGTATACCTAAGGGCTCGTTTTTCGTGTTTTAACACAATATTAATGAGGTGTAACAGACAGTAATGCCAAGGAATGTACAGGGGAAGTTATTAAAACCAATGGAATGTAAATAAGAAGAAAGAAAAGTGGATGAAAAAATTACCAACTGTGAGCAGGAATCGAACCTACGACCTTCGAATTACGCGTTCGATGCTCTAACCACTGAGCTATCACAGCGGCCCTCCCTCCATCCACTTTTTTGGGTTTATCTGTGAATTTAGAAGTAGGAGCGACAGTCAGCGCCATCTATAAGCCAAACAACGAGTGTGAAAACACTCTTATGCGTATGTTTGGCGTCACGTAGAACGTGAACTTATTATGAGCGGGCAGCTGATTAATTGTCCCTCTTATACAACCTAAACACATCAAGTCTGCCAGTACGAGACCCTCGTTCAATGAAATAAGGGAAAGAAGTGTATACCTAAGGGCTCGTTTTTCGTGTTTTAACACAATATTAATGAGGTGTAACAGACAGTAATGCCAAGGAATGTACAGGGGAAGTTATTAAAACCAATGGAATGTAAATAAGAAGAAAGAAAAGTGGATGAAAAAATTACCAACTGTGAGCAGGAATCGAACCTACGACCTTCGAATTACGCGTTCGATGCTCTAACCACTGAGCTATCACAGCGGCCCTCCCTCCATCCACTTTTTTGGGTTTATCTGTGAATTTAGAAGTAGGAGCGACAGTCAGCGCCATCTATAAGCCAAACAACGAGTGTGAAAACACTCTTATGCGCATGTTTGGCGTCACGTAGAACGTGAACTTATTATGAGCGGGCAGCTGATTAATTGTCCCTCTTATACAACCTAAACACATCAAGTCTGCCAGTACGAGACCCTCGTTCAATGAAATAAGGGAAAGAAGTGTATACCTAAGGGCTCGTTTTTCGTGTTTTAACACAATATTATTGAGGTGTAACAGACAGTAATGCCAAGGAATGTACAGGGGAAGTTATTAAAACCAATGGAATGTAAATAAGAAGAAAGAAAAGTGGATGAAAAAATTACCAACTGTGAGCAGGAATCGAACCTACGACCTTCGAATTACGCGTTCGATGCTCTAACCACTGAGCTATCACAGCGGCCCTCCCTCCATCCACTTTTTTGGGTTTATCTGTGAATTTAGAAGTAGGAGCGACAGTCAGCGCCATCTATAAGCCAAACAACGAGTGTGAAAACACTCTTATGCGCATGTTTGGCGTCACGTAGAACGTGAACTTATTATGAGCGGGCAGCTGATTAATTGTCCCTCTTATACAACCTAAACACATCAAGTCTGCCAGTACGAGACCCTCGTTCAATGAAATAAGGGAAAGAAGTGTATACCTAAGGGCTCGTTTTTCGTGTTTTAACACAATATTAATGAGGTGTAACAGACAGTAATGCCAAGGAATGTACAGGGGAAGTTATTAAAACCAATGGAATGTAAATAAGAAGAAAGAAAAGTGGATGAAAAAATTACCAACTGTGAGCAGGAATCGAACCTACGACCTTCGAATTACGCGTTCGATGCTCTAACCACTGAGCTATCACAACGGCCCTCCCTCCATCCACTTTTTTGGGTTTATCTGTGAATTTAGAAGTAGGAGCGACAGTCAGCGCCATCTATAAGCCAAACAACGAGTGTGAAAACACTCTTATGCGCATGTTTGGCGTCACGTAGAACGTGAACTCATTATGAGCGGGCAGCTGATTAATTGTCCCTCTTATACAACCTAAACACATCAAGTCTGCCAGTACGAGACCCTCGTTCAATGAAATAAGGGAAAGAAGTGTATACCTAAGGGCTCGTTTTTCGTGTTTTAACACAATATTAATGAGGTGTAACAGACAGTAATGCCAAGGAATGTACAGGGGAAGTTATTAAAACCAATGGAATGTAAATAAGAAGAAAGAAAAGTGGATGAAAAAAATACCAACTGTGAGCAGGAATCGAACCTACGACCTTCGAATTACGCGTTCGATGCTCTAACCACTGAGCTATCACAGCGGCCCTCCCTCCATCCACTTTTTTGGGTTTATCTGTGAATTTAGAAGTAGGAGCGACAGTCAGCGCCATCTATAAGCCAAACAACGAGTGTGAAAACACTCTTATGCGCATGTTTGGCGTCACGTAGAACGTGAACTTATTATGAGCGGACAGCTGATTAATTGTCCCTCTTATACAACCTAAACACATATATACACTCTTATACAACCTAAACACAAACAGGTTGTATAAGAGGGACAATTAATCAGCTGCCCGCTCATAATAAGTTCACGTTCTACGTGACGCCAAACATGCGCATAAGAGTGTTTTCACACTCGTTGTTTGGCTTATAGATGGCGCTGACTGTCGCTCCTACTTCTAAATTCACAGATAAACCCAAAAAAGTGGATGGAGGGAGGGCCGCTGTGATAGCTCAGTGGTTAGAGCATCAAACGCGTAATTCGAAGGTCGTAGGTTCGATTCCTGCTCACAGTTGGTAATTTTTTCATCCACTTTTCTTTCTTCTTATTTACATTCCATTGGTTTTAATAACTTCCCCTGTACATTCCTTGGCATTACTGTCTGTTACACCTCATTAATATTGTATAAAAACACGAAAAACGAGCCCTTAGGTATACACTTCTTTCCCTTATTTCATTGAACGAGGGTCTCGTACTGGCAGACTTGATGTGTTTAGGTTGTATAAGAGGGACAATTAATCAGCTGCCCGCTCATAATAAGTTCACGTTCTACGTGACGCCAAACATGCGCATAAGAGTGTTTTCACACTCGTTGTTTGGCTTATAGATGGCGCTGACTGTCGCTCCTACTTCTAAATTCACAGATAAACCCAAAAAAGTGGATGGAGGGAGGGCCGCTGTGATAGCTCAGTGGTTAGAGCATCGAACGCGTAATTCGAAGGTCGTAGGTTCGATTCCTGCTCACAGTTGGTAATTTTTTCATCCACTTTTCTTTCTTCTTGATTACATTCCATTGGTTTTAATAACTTCCCCTGTACATTCCTTGGCATTACTGTCTGTTACACCTAATTAATATTGTGTTAAAACACGAAAAACGAGCCCTTAGGTATACACTTCTTTCCCTTATTTCATTGAACGAGGGTCTCGTACTGGCAGACTTAATGTGTTTAGGTTGTATAAGAGGGACAATTAATCAGCTGCCCGCTCATAATAAGTTCACGTTCTACGTGACGCCAAACATGCGCATAAGAGTGTTTTCACACTCGTTGTTTGGCTTATAGATGGCGCTGACTGTCCCTCCTACTTCTAAATTCACAGATAAACCCAAAAAAGTGGATGGAGGGAGGGCCGCTGTGATAGCTCAGTGGTTAGAGCATCGAACGCGTAATTTGAAGGTCGTAGGTTCGATTCCTGCTCACAGTTGGTAATTTTTTCATCCACTTTTCTTTCTTTTTATTTACATTCCATTGGTTTTAATAACTTCCCCTGTACATTCCTTGGCATTACTGTCTGTTACACCTCATTAATATTGTGTTAAAACACGAAAAACGAGCCCTTAGGTATACACTTCTTTTCCTTATATATATATATATATATATATATATATCTTTTCGTGCTTGGCTACTTGTCTGTCTAGGGCGAATAAAAAAAAACAGGACGGACATGATCACGCGCTGAAGGAGCCTCAGCACGAAACTCGAAGCCAGCATCATCCGCCATTTTCACTGGCGCACACCTGTCCCATTCGGCAGCCCCAAGAGGGAAATTGTGAAGAAAAAAGAAATTCTGGCGTCGGATGATGCCCGTCGGAAGTCGCTTCTCCTCTAGTGTCATGATCACGATGCCGAAGGGAGAACGAGTCCTTCTCAGATAACGGCCGCTGGGACGAAGACAGGGCGATAAGTGGCCGAGAAGGGGGAAGACGTCACGATGATCCGTCAGCCGCCAGCGTCTTCAGCCGTCATTAGCCCTCTCCGCCCCATCTCATGAACTCGCAGACGATCGGGAGACGCCCGTGTGCTCCATACCTCTGCGATGCGGCCGCTTACTTATTTGCTTCACTGCGTTTCCAGGTGTGACTAATGCTACAGCGATTGCTCACCCTCGATGGAGGCGCGTTGCTTCTGCCATTAAAGAGAAAAGAGAGTTGTGTGATGAAATATATGAAGGCCCAGAAGGGATCTGCGGACCGGCTCGTATATATACAACACTCTTCTCTGCATATTGATAAGTGTACGAGCAGCGTGCTGAGTATATACATAAACGACTGAGAAGTTTAAGTATCGAGGATCCAATGCGCCAGTTGACTCATAAGCTTATGAGCCATGGTGTGCTCTGATCCCCCATCAAGGCATTTAGGCTACAAATTCTGCATATATCAACGAAATAACAAATGTTCAAATAAAAAGTAGGGGTGGAAAAAGAAGGTGAGGGAAAGGACATTCGTTTTGATACAGGAAACATAAACGTTGTAATTTCAATATTACTCATTTTTAAAGATAACGGGTTGCGTCTTCCATGAAGTTGTTGCACTGCCTAGAAGCAACTTTCGACTATATATTAATTTCTTCTCGTTTCTTTCTCTCTTCCTTTTTCTTTCTCTATTTCTTCCTTTATTTCTGAAGCATTTTGTTACGTACTCTCCGCAGAATTGTATAACTTGTTTAGAACGACTGAAAGTTCAGCTCATTGGTAATAACTCACAAAGAAAACAGTTGGGACTGCTTACCCGAAGGCCGCGGAATCGAATCTCGACCATGGTGACCGCATTTTGGTGGAGGTGATATGCTAGAAATTCATGTACTTTTAGATTTAGGTTTAGATTTAGGTGCACGTCAGAAAGCTGCAGATGGTCAAACACCAGATGATTGAAATTTCTGGAGCCCTCCACCATAAAGCCTGCTTCATAATTTTATCGTGGTTATGGTACTTAAACACCTAATATTTATTTTTGTCTCATATGGTAGACGTGAAAACCCGCACGCAAGAACACAGGTGAAGACGACACAAACCCTTCTTCTTTTGTCAAGTAAATCTATAGATGCTCCCCTAACTATCAGTAAAAGAACTGTCTTTCGCAAAAATTGGCTTATGCACATACTGAGTAAATCAGTACCGTAGCTTATCGGCCTAAAACGTAGGACATCTGAGAATGCATTGTTGAGGGAGAATTTATTCTCGACAATAGGTACCTTGGTTATATATAGTGGGTCTCGTCCTCTGCGCGAGCGGAAAAGTAGGTGGCGGAGGGGCAATTCGCAATCGTCATATTCAAGCATCTGTGCAACTGGTGAAATACTTTATTCGTGAAGCTTGAGAAATTATTCACTGCACGAAGACCCCGTCTATCGTTTTCGCCTGTACCAAATCTGTTTGCGTTTTTCAACGTATGGGATATAATTTTCTGGGAGTGTCTGACAGTTTACGCCAACATTAACTATACCGCCTGCACGGTGACGTTACCGACAACACCTTCATAAAAAAGTCAATAATTCAATTACGAAATCAGAAACGATGGTTAAGTCTTATTATACATGCAATTTGACACTGACGCTGCAGTTATCGCTGATACAATATTCCTTTGAACAAACCTTATTTTATATGCTGCAGGAACAATTAGATACAACGCTTTGTCTACCAGGTATAAAAATAATAAGAAAAAATATTAAACGAAAAAATGCAATCACAAAAAAGAACTATACTCACTTGTCTGGGTGCTCTGTCAATGTACACCCGCAGGCCACGGGATCGAATCCCGGCTGCGGCGGCTCTATTTTCAATGGTGAAAATGCTGTAGGCCCGTGCGCTTTGGGAGCACGTTAAAGAACCACTGGTGATCAAAATTTCCGGAGCCCTCTACTACAGCATCTCTCATATTCATATGGTGGCTTTGGGACGTTATACCCAATACATCAATCAATAAATTCGTTAATGTACAGCGAAAGGCACAAACGGCTGAAGTTTGCTAGGTCCGAATGAAAGAATTTTAGCCCCGTCCCATTTATTGCACTTTCTCGATTTCTAGTGCCACCACGGTAACCTTATACTCGGCTCTAAAAATAAAAAAAACATGCTCACGGCACGTGCATTAGTGCTTTAGTTATGCACGCCTTGTTACTTTCTGCCGCTTTGCCACTTGTGCGTCTGAGTGCGCAACCCAAGACTGCATCATTTTTTTTTCGTGCTTTCTTGACTCTGCTGTCACACGGCTGCATGGTAATTGCAACGGCGCAGACTTCGTCATTAAAATGAGTGGAATGCGAGTCGTCTGTGTGTGTTCATTCTTTTTCATTATATTTATTCATTTGCACTTGACAACCGACCTTAAGTCGACTTAGAAATGACATTGACTGCAAGTGTGTACTTGTGCCCGTTGCTGGAGAGACTAGCAAGCGCTGACACGTGCGCCTTCGAAGGGTCGCGATGCGATTTGTTTCGCTTGATTGTTGTGCGCTCTCTCTGTCCTGTCCTTTTAATTTGTCACCATTAGCGTCGCTCAACAAACGTGTGGTTTTTTCGTAGAGCAACTAAAATACCTCTTTACGCGCATTTGCTAAAGCTTCTTTTTTAATGCCTTGGTGATGTAAAAATGAAGTTGCACTAAAGCTCACGCAGGCGATCCATCGACGTTTTTGCCGCAACACCAGCGGCCTTTGCTGCTTCAGACAGGAATGTCGATGGGAAAGGGTGGCGTTCGGGGAAGCTTGATTGTTTACATACAAGATTTGGTCGAGTTATATCATTACATCGCTGGCGCGGTAACGTGTAGATTCATATGCTTGTCACAGTCGAGTAACGTGTATCTATCGGCTCGTAAAGAAATTCATCGTTCTTTTGTCTGCATCTACACGTTTTATGGTGGTTGCGTTGATCTTCTGCATATGCAACAATGGCGCATCATAAAATAGAAAGAGATCACTTTCACGATGTTTGACTTTAAGAGAAACGCACTCTTGTTTTCTTTTTGTCTGGTGCAAGTTTCACCTCAGCAGGTGAGCTGAGGCGTGACTTTGATGCCTATATATACTGGACTGCTTCGACATTTTCTCAGTGGGCCGTGAATCCAAAGTCCAATGACGCGAAAGAAAAACTTCCACAAAGTTACGCCGCCGGAACTTTCCGGCATACCAGAATACCGGCGTACCAGCGACGCAACGGAACGTTAACGCCGGGCGCATCAAAACAAACGCGTCGAAAGTGTGAGCCGTGCGATGCGAGGGTCCCTCACGCCAACAGGATGGCGCCCAGCAACCACGCGGTGAGGTACGTTCCTTCTCGCCTCCGCGTTAACGTTTCGTGAGCAAAAGACAGAGGGCACCGCAATCCTTTTTCGTCGTGCTCTCAAGCGGTCACTTCTCTCCGCTGACAGCACGCGCTCCCTGTGGGCAAAGTTAAAAAAAAAAACGGCGTTAACTTCGCGTCTTTCCGACGGCGCCCTTGCGTTCCAGCAAAGCCAACGGCGTGAAGCAATAATCGGCTGGTCCGTTAATCACCAGTCGCCACCGTGGAGTTCCACACTGCAGAAGTATTGGAGCATCGTAATTGCCGAGTGCGGGCAATCGCCGTCGATGAATACGCCTCTTTCGTAATCTACGCATACCAAGCTCACGTGTTTATTAAAAAAAAGCGAACTTTCGAAGGACTTGCTGACGGATTGGAATTAGCGGCCTCTCAATTTGTCAAATAAAGTTTATTGTCGCCAGGAATTACGGTGGCAGGTGGGTTATGCAGTGCAGTCACACTTTGCAGCGTACATAATATAAAACTTAACAGCTATACGTCCACCCTAAATTGTGGTTTTGAAACTTGATTTCGGGTCTGCAGTTTGTAAGCATCGTCATTCCTGAAAGCTCTGTTGTTGTTGTTGTTGTTTTCGTCGTTGTTGTCACAATGACGCGTGCTTCGGCTATTGAGGTCAGACCCGCCTTTTGTGGAGCAAGTATGAACTTCCACAATTTGCCTTGTAAAAGGGAAGTAGCCAGACCTTCCTTTCTCGGATACAACAAAGTTTTTAAACAGTGGCTTACTCCACAGACAGCACGCCATTGTTGTAGATACGTGTCACTGAGCCGAGATGTATTAATGTTAATCGAACAGTAAGTTAAATTTTTAGCAGCAAAGCTTTTTGAGCTAGCCGTATCTTTGTGTGTGCGGCCCGTCAGAAAACGATCATCATCACAAACTGGCGTGCGCCACAGAACCTCAGTACCCATCACTGACTGGTCCACTGAAAATGGAGGCGGCGACACTTAGCCCAACAAATGACTACGAAGCGACGGCGGCGAGCCGAAGTCCTGAAGTACGTAGAACTAGATTAACGTAAAAGGCAACGCTGGCTGTGAAAAGGCCTTGAAGTGACTACGACAACGATGTGCGCATGTCGTGTCTGTGGCTGTCTGTGTTCTCACTCGAACTTCACTGCGCTGAGAATCTACAAAGCAATCGCCAAGATGAAGCCTTTCAACGACCTAGAAGCAACCTTGACACAAGTTAACCCTCATGGCGTATCTAAGGCCTAGGAACAAGCTAAGCTGCAAGATTAGTCTTTGGAATCGTTTAGCTTCGTTGTTTCAAGCCTTGCCCGGTTTAGTTCAAGCTCCGCCATTTTTTTTTCAGTTCATCTCGCATTATAGTTCTGTGGCTATTCACAGAGTTTTATTTCATGGGAATTCCTGGCCTACACTTGTTCGTGACAAACCACAGCGGCTTCACAACTGCGTGGGCGTGGCTCCGATTTTTCGATTCCTTGGTCTCTAATTTGCGGTGACGCCGCTTGATGCTGCGATTCATTTCAAGACAGTGGCTTTGGCTAAATCAGCGGTGGCCCTCTAATGTCGGGCGTTTGCTGCTCAAAGTGTGCTCTCGTTCGTGGGGACGTATTACGTGAACACCGCAATACCACTGTGTAGGAAAAAGAATGCCACCTTCAGTCCGAATCACGTTTAATTAAATAATAATTGCTGCGGTTTAACGTCCCAAAACCACGATAGGATTTTAAGAGGCGCCTTATAGTGGAGTGCTACGGAAATGTGTACCACCTGGGGTTCTGCAATGTGCACGTAAATCTGAATACACGGGCCTCAAGCATATTCACCTATTTCAAGCTTGATTACAGATGTAAGAACACATAATCATAAATTTATATGCTCTTTCGCACCATTTATTCTCTATTTTTGATGTCTAGAAATGGTAGCGTATGCTCCACACTTAAGAACGAAATCATTTCTTTCACGGTGCCTGCTCTCGAAGTATTGAAGTGCGGTTGCTGTTGTCGAGGAGCAACGAAGAGGAAAGCATCATTCCACGCCAAGTAAATGTTGGCGCGTCGCTTCGCTATCCTCGCTGACACCTTTGGCATTTTCACACAGCCATTCGCGCACAGCTTGGTCTGAAAACACGAAATGTCGCTCAGTTCAGTGAACACGGTCGCAATACGCCTACGGGTTTTCCCAATCTTGAAACCACAGCAAGAACACGCACTCATGCACGCGCGCACCCACATGCACACGCAAGCACAAATAGCAAGTTATTCTCCCGAGAGCGGTGCTATACGCCACTCGAGTGCGGAGTCACCGCTTTGACTTCACTACCTCGATGTTGTTTCATCGTGGGCGGGTACCTAGCGCAGCAGATGAGAAAGCCCCAGCATTCCCAGCATGCCTATGTAAGCAATAGGATAACCACGTTTGATGAAGCGTGCAAGTATTTTACTTATACCAAGTTTCCTAATATTTCCGTTTATTTCTGTTTCGCCAGGCTTTCATTGCAAGGTACTCATGTCTGATGGAATACTGCGTAATCTTGCTTGGCAAACATGAAAGTGTAGGAGCTTACACTGCTATACAGCGGTGACTCTATAGCATGCATAGAAGGCAAGAAACAACAAGAAAAAAAGTTTGGTAAATGTGCAGCACACAGTGTAAATAGAAACAATGCTATAAGGGTTTCTCAGACGGCAAACAGGAAGGACTGCGAAGTACTTTAGTTAAGAAAGCTTACTCACTCACCTATCTATAACCCCTGCTTTCGAGCTGAGGCTATAAGATTCGTATAAACGCACTCTCGTATATATAAGGAACTGTCTGTATATAGTTAAAATGCGAAGAATAATGGTGGGAAAATGCTGTTGGTCATAAGATTGTGCTGTGTTCGTAGTCGTTTTGTCCGTGTTTCTTGTGCTGAAGTATATATGATGAGGTCATAAATAGACGCGTAATGCAAACCAGTGGAAGCATCAGTGCATATACGTAGTTCTTGACGGTGACTCACTTATGACTCCTGTGAAAATGAACATGCTATATGTTGGTGCAACTTCATTAATTGAATGTCGACTGCCTGTTTCGCACAAACGGTGTTAATAGTTACAGTAATTATGTCTGGGATTTTACGTCTCAAAACCACGATAATGTCACGAGAGGCGCCGTAGCAGAGGGCTCTAAAAACTTAGACCATTTGGTGTTCTTTAGCGTGCACTGACGTAGCACAGAACACGGGCCTCCAGCATTTCACCTACATCGAAATACAACTGCCACGACCGAGATTGAACTCGCAACCCTTCACGGTTGCAGCTGAGTACCATAACCTATGCACTGTCGTGGTGTATTCTTTACATTTATGCTTAAGACCAGAGCAGAAAGTATAGTGCAAACATTCAGTTTAGAGCAGTGGTTGTGTCTGAACAATAGCTGCAAGTGCTTCTTCGTATCACAATAATTCTTCTCCATTTTAGTGCAAGCAATGATGTACTCATGGAATCCGGATTTGCGCTGCGCGAGTATGGCACCGTCTTTAACACCACTGGCTTCGGTGTGCTACTCGTACGTAGCAGCAGGGTGTAAGTGACGCAGGATCGGTAGTGCGGCTAGTATAGCGGCGCAACTCTTTGAAGGTATCGTCACGAGCAGGTGACCGAGTGCAACTTTCCAAGTATCTCCACGTGAGCTTTGTCATAGTTGCAGCGATGATCACAAAATTCCAAATGAAGCGGCGAAAACATGAACTTGATGGCCACGAAGGCTGCATGCGAAGTTCTTTTAGGGATACAACACAGCTTTAGGTAAATCTGAAACTGTTTGACATCCGGCGGGATCAGGAAGAGTATCATTTTTGGCTTTATTGTGACTTAGGCTGATGAGCTGACTTTTCCTATAACGGCATTTCTCCTGGTTTAGCTATAGGCCAGCATCATTTAGGCAGTGTAGTACTTTCTCTACACTGGAGAGATGCGTGAGAAAATCTGGTGAAAATATACCCAAGTCGTTATTTATCACGGGCACGTTTTTCACTTAAAACCACGTAAATAGTTTTCTATTGTCAGCTCAAGTGTTGCAGCAGCGTTGCAAAGACCAGAAGGCATGGCACAGAATTACTAAAGGTAATCGGGTTTCAAAGACCATTTTAGGCTGGTTGTCCGGTGCTATGAAAACTGATCAACAGCCCCTCTGTGCGCCGACAGAAGAAAAAAGCTCGGTGCCTTGGAGGGAATCAAAAACGTCTTTTTAAGTAATTTTGATAAGACGACGATAATCAACGGTGAAGCGAAGTGACCCATCCTTCTTGTTAATAAGAACAATTGGAGGTGCCCAGGACCTATTCAAAGGTTGGATGATGCCATCCTTTAGCAAGTCAGCTACTTGGTCGTCGATAACCTCACGTCATGTTTTGGGAATCTTTTCGGGTTGATTATTGAGTGGTCACTAGCGTCAAAACCGAAAAGAAAAATTTATCCGCGTCCACGCATTTGCCAACCAAATGATCTTACTAACCACTGCTGGTCAGCCATTCCCCACCACCGATAGTGTATTGCATTGCAACACGTAAAATCAAAAGATTTCTCGAACCAAGCACTGCGTGTGTTGCAATGGAGCCGCCAATCGCATTCTAAGAGCAAGGCTGTTAAAGCTTGGCGGTGCCACATTGACAAGAAGTCATCATCATCGACTGTATAGGCGCGCGCTCTCTTCGTACACTCTATATTCTTCGTGTCGCGCATCGCTGCCCAAACAGGTGCGCCCGGAGCGATCTCTCCGTTGGCGCCGATTTGACTGCCATGGGATACAAGTCGAACGGGCAAGAGAACTAGTACAGAGGGGAAAGAAGAAAGTGATAGAGAAATAAATAGATACCGAAAGAGATAGAAAGGGAAGAAAGATAGAAAACTGAGAGAAATAAAAACAGAGAGAAATGGAGAAAGAAGTACAAAGAAACATAGAGAAGAAAGACGTACAAAGAACAGAGAACCAGATGGGATCTGAAAGAAAGAGCGAACGAGGGAGAAAGAAAGAAACCCACAGATAGCAGGGGGGTGGGAAAGGGATTTGAGGGTGAAGAGGAAGGAAAGAGAGAAGGTAAAGGATGGCATTGCTTTGTATTTATAGTGTGGAAAAGGGAAGTGAGGCTGAAGAGGAGTGATGTGACGGTTTGGAGGAAAGAGGGAATATAAAAAGAGATAAAGAAAGAAAGAGTACAGAAAGATGGTATGATTATAAAGAAAGAAATCAGTCTGCTTTCATTATGGGGTGGCGCCTGCTTGCGAGCTCCGCTGCTTGCACAGATGATACAGGTGTGTAACTGGCTGAAAATATTTACTGGAACAACTGTAAGTATGATCTGACCCCTAAGAATGAAAATTTTAAAAATATCGGAGCTATGGAAAAGCAGGTGACGGTGAAGGATAGCGGAAAACACAGTGATACCAAATCTCCTAAAGAGCTCTGATGTAACATAAAACAAAAGAATAGAGCAGGACATAGAAGTGGCCGTTCTCCGTGGATTCATGTAAGGCAAAGCTGCCTCTGCTTAAAACTTTGCGTTGATTTGCTCATGTATTTAGTGCCTGCTAAAGTGAGAATATGTATATGAGCTTCGCAGCCACGTATGCATAACGAAAATGCTTGCGTATGCTGCACCAAAATGTCTGCTCTCTCTGAGGCCTATAGGCGTTTATATAGTTTCGCTTAATCAATAAAATAAAAGTCGACACCACCAAGGTGTTCTAGTGGTTATTGTGTTCGACTACTGAACCGCAGATCGCGGGATCAAATCCCGGCTGCGGCTGCTGCATTTTCGATTGAGGCGAAAATCCTGTAGGCTAGTGTGCTCAGATTTTGGTAGACGTTAAAGAACCCCAGGTAGTCTAAACTTCTGAAGCTCTCAACTACGGCATTTTTGATAATCATAAGATAGTTTTAGAATTTTAAAGTGCCACAGTAATAAAATTCATAACTCAATAAAACTATAACGACATCCGTGAGTTACAAATCCCTATGAGGAATATTGCAGCCGCTTGCAAATAAATATTGCGAGTTTGGCGTTCTCTTATTTGCTCATTCGTTTAACCCGAAAGCAGCGTGTTTTTTTTTTCACCTAATTGATGTTACTCAAGAAACATTTTAAAGAAATAAATGAGAAAAAAGTGTTTCCTGGGCTCGAAAGATTATCTTTGCAGGGTTAAGAATAGTACTTCATAGGTAATAGAATGGTGAGAGAGAGATAAACGTTTATTCAGAAACAGTGTTCCGAGCGAGGCCCTGTATCACGCTAAGTTGGGTGGGTTCCCTAGTCGGGAAACCTCAGGCTTCGACTGCCCTCTTGGCCCTGGCGGCGAGTTGTCGTTGGTCTTCTAGATCATCGAGGACGAGCTTGGCCTCCCAGGTTTCCATTAGGTGGTCGTCATTTTTTCTTGGGGATCGGTTTCACTCCAGTTGCACGTCGTGGTTTGCATAGCAATGGCATTCCAGGAGCAAGTGTGCCAGGGTGTCCGGTACGCTGCAGAGCGGGCCCGTGTATCCACGTGTCATCGGTAAGAGGCGGTGTATCAATATACCTTGTATGTAAGTGACGCAAAACATTATTGCAGTGACAAAATGGTGGCAGCAGAAAAATTTTTACCAATATTTTGTGTTTTAATAGATTTAACAGTCTTTAAAATAGAAACGTTTCGATTATTTCACGCGTACAGAGCTCTTCGCCTCTACATTTTCTTTTCTGTATTTCAAACCCCTGTCGAAATGTAGTAAAAAAAGAATCACTCTCCGAATTGCAACATTGCGCGCCGACGAAAATGAATTCCTAATGAGTAATTCCCCACAAGACAAATAGTTCGAACGAAAAGGTTAATCTCTCCACCTCTCAGAAAGGACAGACAATAAAGAAGGAAAAAGAATGAAACATACATTCTATAAGCACCGTGCGAATGTTCGGTGCAAGGCACCGGTTTCCCAGAAAAGTTACGAAACTCTAAACAGAAGCACGACGCACCGGTGCTAAAAACAGAGCGCGTAACACTTGCGCCAGAGGGTAATCATTTATTTATAAAAGAAAAACGAAACTTTCCACCAACATCGCCCCCGACGTGTCCAGGTGGTGAAGGTCGGCTTCTCCCGCTTGCTAGGGTAGAATGCTGGATGAAACAGACAGAAGATGGAAAGCGGCTGGACTGAGGGCGTCTTCGCGTTCACATTCATTACGTGGCTAATTGCCCTGTTAATACATTCACCGTGGCTGATTCATGGGAACAAACACAGCACGGTGTTCTAATTACTGTGTTGGCGGTGCGCGCGCGCGTTACACTCCGGAGAGACATGCAAATGGTTAGCGTGGGCTCAAGGTGGAAAAAACGTGTGCTGTCTGCAAGAGATGCAAGCGTCACTGACGTCCGAAACCCTCATATCTCCGTCAGAGCAGGGAAGGCATGCTAACTGCACTTTTGCCTGGTTTCCCTTGAACCATCCCATCGCCACGTGCCTGTGGTCCTATTGTGAAAGAGAGCCGCTAATGGTGGAGGAGCCGTTTTACGCACACAGAATCCACTTGTCAGGCTGAGCTTTCGGCTCTGAAGCAAAGCCTCGAACTGAGGAGTTTTTTTTTAATTTCTAATCTCTGAGTAGGGCTGCACCTTGTTTATGTCAGCTGCTTCTTTCTAAGCCGTTGAAGTCTTCGCGGTGGCGTTCCAAAAGTGTGTGCCTGTTGGACATGGAGATTTAGGAGATTAGCATTTAATTGTCTTTCCGTGCGAATCAGTATTTCGGTGAGGGTGGAAAGTTCTAGTATGGGTTTTCCTATGCCCTGCTCTGGACACTGTTGGTCATGCGTTGGTTCGATACTGACTCTTTCAAAAAAAGTGAATTACCTAAGAACCTCAGACGCTAGCGGAACCTTTGAAAGCACCAGTAAAAGACTCTTTACTGCACCTCCTTGATGGTTCATGAAAAGGGTAGCCAATACGCGAAAAAACGCCCACCGACGCTCTTAGGAAAAAACTACGAAGTATGGGGTAATTGGGAGTGAAAGCTATCAGTATGACGACATATTGACGACATTTTGTTCCACGGAAGGTATACAACTCTCTCTAGATATGTGGCGTCTTTTTTTTTCGTTCTAAAAAAGGAAAATCCAGAAACTGGAACTGGGCAGAATTTTATGAGAACGTAAAGCACGCAATCAAAAGGATGACATTCTTGGTCACAACGTGGACTCAAAAAAGTAGTTTCAAATCGAAAGTTAGCCAAATACCACACCTGTTTCTATCAAACTAAACCTGGTCTATTAAATCCGTGGTGCGTCAACAGTCAACTTGGCCGTGGAAAACAGCCGAGGCGGAAAACAGCCAACGTGGCCACGTCCAGTTTTTTTGATCAGTGATCTAGTTGGTTTGTTATCGTGCTTTCGCTCCACATGGCTTCATCTTGGATGAGTTGATACGAACTGAAGATGATATTGTAGGGCAAAGCGTGGATGGAAAGAGTAACGGGCCGGCTTTTGTACGCCTGCCTAACTATATTGTTTTTTTTTAGTTTCCTGCTGCATTATCATATCCTCTTTTTTTGGTCTCATAATAGATGGTATATATGAATAGGACGACAACGGATATGAAGTTACAAGGTACTGATATATTCATTGAAGAGGAAGTGACTCTAAATGTTGTGGCATAAAACCAGCTAAGAAGAAGCGCTGAAGAATATTTGAAAGCCGTCATTAGATGCAAGAAGCAAGAAAGTGCTGCGAATAGTCTAGGACAGCATGCCTTTTTCAAGAAAGAACAGCTAGTTATTCGAGTCTTGTCATCGCTATTACACCCATGAAACAAAAGAACAGCACTGACGAAACTAGAAAATGGTGTGAACATTCTTGCAAAATATCGCTATATCCTTTATTCACCGTGACTTCGACTACTTCTGAGTAACCAATTCAATCCAAGACAAAATGTTCCAATCTGTAACTTCCTAATTCAAATTTTACTCCTAAATGCCGGCAATCAAAGTTCGCAGGTATAACGTGGCAGCAGAAAGCACAAGACCGGCTTGACCGGATTATGGGAGATGCCTTTGCCCGGCAGTGGGCGCAGTCAGGCTGACGATGATGATAATGAAGGCAAAAGTTAACTATATATATATTTTAGCTGCAACATAGCCAGGGAGTATTTTGGTACCAGGACTACACTGGAAAAACATTGGTAGAGCAGGTCCAATGGTATTGTTGGCACTAACCAACTGCGTTTTAATGGTTCACCTAAACTTCACTGTTTAATAAAAAAACAAAATAAAGCCACGTATCTCTAAGCAGTACATAAAAATATAAATCTACAAATTATATGTCAATAGCTATAAAAATTAGAACTGAATTGTAAAGTTTTAAAGGGGTCCTCAATACCTTATCAGCATGGTCAGAAAACGCTAAATGAACGGTATTCTAGGCTCATAAAGACATGCTAGCCAAAGAGAGAGGGAGTGAGAATTTATTAGAAAGCAGAGAGGTCGGCCTGAGCTGGTTCGCTCTAGCCTGCTACTCTACACAGGGGATAAGAGAAAGGGGAAGGAAAGAGGGATGAAGGGTGATGATGGGGACAAGAAAAGGTGGTGCGTATGTACAGTAGCCACTTAGTATAGTACATTGCGGCCTTAAATTTACAACAAATTTTCAGTCACCTACAAATAATTCTTTCTTCTTTCTGCAAATCATGTCATAAACCCAAATGAAATCCACCCTACACCCGATTTCACGGCCATTGGTTGATTTTCACATTATGTGCTGTATATGATTATGGCCGCCACGTTTAACCCCTCGTGCTCGTGACACTAAAAGTAAGCTGTGCGTCTCAAAAAAAAAGAAAGTAATCCGCGTCATGACCCCTGTGTGACGTAACTTCTTTCCCTCGTGCCATCCTTCCCTGTTAGCTTCCAGTGCATTCACCAGGATGAGAGAGGAGACAACGCAATTATAGAGTGTGTGAAGAATCTCTAACTCCGCTCGTAATTGACAGATTCGAAAAACGCCGTAGTAGGGGACCTCCGAATAAATTTTGACGCATTGTGTTATTTAACACCTAGCTTGGCGTGCACAAAGTATCTCTGTACTTAATGGCGAATGTGGTCAGCGTGGTTGGCATTTATACCACAACCACGGCGAGTGTCACGAAAGCTCGTTAGAAGTCTCTAGTGTTGCCATTCTGCATTACTTCACTTTGCGCACTGGGACGGTGAGCTTGTTACATGTTCCGTGGACTTCTCTCTCAAAGGCTGGGCCGGTGGGAGTGTACTACACGATATATAAGTCGTTGTAGGTGAATTACAACGATCGCTTCAAGCCAACTGATTAGTCTTATATCACGTCGTCCACGGATCCGGAAGCTCAGTTCTTCATATGAGAACGCTTTCACCGCCTTCGAGTGTTTACGTTCGTTAAACATACCCCTAAAATCCAATGAACCAGTTCCCCGTTAAATATCTATTCATATACACTCTAGTATTCATCCCAGCATAAAGGAGGCATGTGCCAGTTTTTCCTTTAAATGGTCCCTAAATCACTCAGAGGTCGAAATTTAGAGGCGGCTTTGTAGAGGTGCATGAGGCTGCATTGAGCTCTGGTGTAGTTACACGCGTTTCTTCGTTTCGCTCTTTCCTTCGCTGTAGACTGTGTTCGTCGGTTCGTCTATTCACGTCTCCGAGTGCCTTTCGTCAGCAACTGAGGGATAAAAGCAACAATCGTGGGCATCTGCTAGCAGAAAAGAGGCTCTCTTTCGCCAACTGACAGCGTCTGTTGCTCGCGACGTCACGTAGTCATGCAGGTGACGTCATACACGCTGTTCTCGATGGAAGAAAGGCATAAATAGAAGCAAGCGAGCGTCTGTTAGTAGTTCAGGGGACCTTTAATGAAACTTCCAACCACACTTCTGAGGCAATATGCTATAATAAGCGAAATTCCATCTCTCAGTAGTTTACATGAAGCCGTGTTTGGTGCTAAGGAATAATTTAGAAATGCTTTATAGCCGGTGAAGAGAATGGTTCACTTGAAAACGAAAAATTGGCAGGTGCCACGTACAGTGGGAATCGATGATTAGCGAAGCACGAATAAGGAAGGTTGATACCTCACTTTAAAATCAGCACAATGTCACGAGGCGGACGTAAATTAATCCATACATAACTTTAATGACATGATTATCATGTTCAGATGTGTCACTTACCTTCGTCGTTTATGGACGTCACGTGATATGAAATTTGGTATATATTGAGCTCGCTAAACCGCCGCGAGCGCGCTATGAGCTTAGCATGTAGTCATGTTTTATATGACACGCATATCATGATTATCAAGTTTTGACGTGTCATTTACTTTAGTCATCCATTCATGTCACGTAAAACCAAATTTGGTATTTGTGGAACTAGCGAAACGGCCATGACCACGCTATGAGCATAGCTAGTAGTCCTGTTTTACATGCCACACATATCATGATTATTATGTTTGGACATGTCATTTTCCTTCGTCATATATTCATGTCAGGTAATACCAAATTTGTTGTATGTGAAGCTATCGAAACGGCCGTGACCGCATCATGAGCGTGGTATGATGTGATGTTCTCACATGACACCCATGTCGTGATTATCATGTTTGGACGTGTAATTTACCTTCATCGTTTGTTGACGTCACGTAATACCAAAATTGGTATATGTGAAGCTAGCGAAACGAACGAGAGTATACTATGGGCGTAGCATATGTAGTCATGTTTTACATGACAGGCATGTCAAGATTATCATGTTTGGACGTATCATTTACCTTCGTTGTTCCTTCGCGTCACGTAGCACCAAATTTGGTACATGTTAAGCTAGCGAAGCGGCCCTGAGCGCATCATGACTGTGGCATGTAGTCATGTTCTTACATGATACGCATCTCATGATTATCATGGCAATGACCACACGGATCAATCTCCACGACCAATTCACGACTAAGACCTGCGGACACAAATACCGCTTTTCAGAACCGGGACGGCGCGTAGCGACTGAATACCATGACACGCTTCTACAATGGAACGCTAAGGATTTCTCCAACACGCACTTGTATTCGATTGACTGAAATTCGCAACTTCGTTTGCCATCCGGGCTCTCACGACGCTATGCAACCTTACTGTGTCTCACGTATTTGGGTGTGGGCTTTACGAATGCGTACTTGTGTCTCATTGTAATGGCCAGCAGTGTGGAATAGAACATTTTTGCCGGCAAGGAGGCGCTTTATTACATTCTCTGTCACTGCCCATCATGCCAGACTCAACGAGGGGGTATGAAAGCCAAGTTCGGTCACCTAGATTGAAGGCCACTGAGAGAAAAGAAGATCCTGGGACCTTGGCCTATGGTCTCGCACGCGGGATAGGCCACGAAAGCTATTCTATTTATTTATTTATTTATTTATTTATTTATTTATTTATTTATTTATTTATTATTTACGAATACTGCTGTTTCAATTATTGAGGCATAGCAGGAGTGGATAGAAAGGTTCAACACAGAAAAAATACAAGTTAACAAAATACATGACTACGCATATCATTTTTAAAATCATTGAGAATCGATTCTGCGCAGACACCCGTCAATCTCTTTGCATAGATCCACAGTCCACGGAAAAAATGAAAACTTAAAACAAATACCATTAGCTTTAAAATCAGCGTAATATTTAAGGAATCGAATTGTCGGCTATACGGCGTGCAGAAGCTGCAACGAAAGAAATGGGCGTTGAAACATTCAAGCTGGTGTGAGCAATTTTATGCGAGAGGGCCCCACCGCGGTGGTCTAGTGTTTAAGGTACTCGGCTGCTGACTCGCAGGTCGCGGGATCGAATCCCGGCTGCAGCGGCTGCATTTTCGATGGAGGCGGAAATGTTGTAGGCCCATCTGCTTAGATTTAGGTGCACGTTAAAGAACCACAAGTGGTCGACATTTCTGGAGCTCTCCACGACGGCATCTTTAATGATCATATGGTGGTTTCGGGACGTTAAACGCCACATATCACTTAATGATTTTGTGCAGGAGGATGACAAGATCGCAAGTGTTTAAGTGACTGCAGTGATTAAACGTGTGCATGCGAACTAGACGAGAACCGTCGATTGTAGCAACGAAATACAAACCTTAAAGTTTTTTTTTTTTTTTTGCACAGATACTAGCATAGCTCCTATGCTTTTTGAGGGCCCCCGGACATCACGAGCACTTGTCAACCAACACGTGCAATCGCGTTGTGGAGTTTCAAGCCGACTATTCACCCACCTCCTTCTCATTCTTCCTCTATTTTTCATAATTTCCTTTCTATTATCCCTCCTGTTCTCCACACCCACATATAGAGTAAGCAACCAAGCCAAATCTTGATTAACCTCCTCACCTTTCCTCCTGGTTTCTTTCTTTGCTACAGAGATAAAAGCCTTTACGGGCCATTATTATTACGTTATTCATGGCGATCTTCTCCTGCAAGGAGGAAGTTTCGCTCCACCTCACGCCAGTTGTTATATACAGCGAAGTTCACTCACTTCTGATACGTACAGGTTTTTTGTACTGAAGGTATCTAAATATTGGCTTTGTTACACTGTGCTGTACAATATGCATGCGTTTGCAATGCCGTGTGTTTATTTTTTTGAGGAGGTGGGTAATGATTTACAACCCAAGCTATTCGTTTATGTATTCAAGTTAAAGACAACTATTGACAATTCACTTACCGGAAACATTGCGCTTTGGTTACGATAGGTCAGGCAGAAATGCTACTCAGAGGCGCGTCATGAAAACAAGAAAAAAAATAAAGGTCTAAATAATAGTGTCCGTACGTCAAGTAAAGATTGAATTGCTTGCAAGTGGAGCTGACAAGATTATAGATTATCGTGTTCAAGCAGCTAAGTAAAAAAAAAGTACGCAGTCTGCGTTACGCACAACTCAGCGATATGAATCATCGACGTTGCCACGTTTTTCGCCACCGTCACAAATCGGTTCTTGCTCGACCGGTGTTTGGTCAACTAACTACGAGCAACGATATCTATATACCGACTGTTTTGTGCGAATTTGTCTGATTACTGACCACATCTCAAGGCACGCAATTTTCCTGTTGAGCCGAGCTTAATTCGTTCGCAAGTGAAAGTACTCGCTATACACCACGCGAAAATAGTGATCTACCATGTATTGCTCACGAAGAAATGTATGAAAGAAATTTTAAAAATAAGAATATAAATGACACAATGACAGCCCTTTCCCCCGTTTCGTTTCGCGAAAGCATTGGAACCCGGCCGCAGTTCAGGCACAAGTGAACCAATTATATAAAGGGGACGCAGGGCTCAGACAGGAACGTATGGATTACGTGAGCCCAAGCGGATCAGAGTGCTGTTGAAGGGGATCCAGCCGAGCGATTACGGTGAGCGTCTGTCAGTCGACACTCGTGTAGGACTCGGCTCAGCGGCTGCCGGTAACGCGAACCAAGGCGGCAGATCAGCTCGGCCGGACGACGGTTTCGCCGCTTAAAATGGAAGCAGTTTGGACCCACGCGGCGTTACTTCATCTGAGCTCCGGGAAAACGCTATAACCACGTCGCAAAGTGGTTCTCTCTTCCTAATTTTTTTTGTTCGTTCGATTTTGATGCTGTTCACGGCTGCTCCCTCGCTAGATGTTCATCTGTGGTACTTTTTTTTAGCCTTCCACTTTAATTTTTTTACCGCTTTTCAATCATTTCTAGTCTCACTGCGTGGTTCCTTATAGCTCTTATTCCATATGCTTTCTTTATTATCGTTCAGGAATCAGCATTTCAGGATGCTATCGGTCTCTGAAGGACGTTCCCAGCATTCGCTTTCCATTTTGAGACTCTGATGTTCCTTATTATATTTTGTTTTCTCAGTGCGCTTCCTGGAAGTGAATGTGGCAGGAAGGTGTTTTTTTTTCCCCATGGTTATCTTTGCTTGTTTCTCGAGTTGAGCCCAATTCTAGCAGAGTAAGTCGCTGTGTAAGTTTATTTTTAGATAAGCCCCTGGAGGCTTCATTCGACAAAACTAATGTATACTTAAGCATTTTGCAGCGGTCATTAAAAGGAGGAGCTTATCTTGACAATGAAATTCGCCATTCGAAATGGTGGATACGGAAAGCTTTGTCTTTGGACCCTCAAACATGTTCGAGCACAATGTATTAACCTATTTGCACTTTTTTGTGTGTTCGCATTTCATATTCGGAAGTGTCTGAGAAATTCTTGTATTGACAATCGGCTGGTCTTTAAATCTGGAACGTAAGGATTACAAAGTAATGAAATGTGAGTGAACGAGTGTATAATAAGTCTGCCGCGGTGGAACAGTTGTTGTGGTGCTCCGCTGCTGATCTGAAGGACGCGGATTGGATCCCGGCCGCGGGGGTCACCTTTCGATGGAAGCAAAGTGACAGTAATTTGTGTACTGTGCGTTGTTGGTTCTCGTTAAAAAACACCAGATAGACGAAATTTCCGGAGGCCTCCACCATAGCATCCCTCCTAATTATGTCGTTTGAGTTTGAGTTTATTCAACCACGTGACAAGTACACGAAAATACACTGTATACGTGGTTTGGTGCGAAGAGAAAAAAAGCTGCATTTCACAGCTTGACTGGCCCCTTCACCCCGAAAAAATCTAAACTACAAATTTACAAAAATTACAAAAGTTACAGGCAGCGGAAGGCGACAAAACAAAAAGAAACACGCATGTGGCCCATGACAGCAAATAATCAAATGACAACTCTGAAATACATACAAAAATATTCATAACAAAGCAATGTATGAAAGAATAAAAACTGAATAACCATTACAGAAATCACCCAACATTCCTTTACAACACAATCAGCACATCCAATTTAACATTTCAGTTTTACACAATATAAGCAGATTATCAGTTGTTAGTTCCTATTTGTTCATCACACTTGGAAGGCGGTAACGTAGTGTTTCAAATCCATAGTTTGTGCGAGGACAAGGTACGTGCCAAGTCTCCGTACACCGAGTAACGCGACTGGCAGGATTTCGTTGCAAGGTGGCCAAGGTGCGTAAAAAGATGCTTCCTCTGCGTATTTCTGATTTAAAAGCTGACAGAAGCTGGTATTTGTATTAACAGGTAATTTTTTAAATTCTATATTTTGCAAATATTGAAGCAGTGTGTGCGTTATAGGATACAACTTCAATGCACCGCAAGGCATTTTTTGTAACACGACCAGGTTCTTTAGAGATGCTTTAGAGCCTGTAGACCAGACCAGATGACAGTAGTGTAAATGTGAAGAAAAAAGAGCATTTTACACTACTAATTTTTGTTTCACAGGTAGTATGTTCTGGCATCGACGCAACACACCTAAAACTTTACAAAGTTTATGACTGATGTGTTCGGCATGGTAATTCCATGCCGTGTGTTCGTGAAAATGGACACCGAGAGTTTTAACTGTTTGACAAAGTTTAATTTCGACGTTATTAAGTATTAGTTTGTCAGACGCTTCAAATGACCTGGCTTTCGCACGGAACAGTACAGCCTTGCTTTTAGAGCAATTAATGTGTAGAAAATTTGCCACAGTCCAGGCATATATTTTATTTGGTGTTTCATTAGCAGAAACAATGAGATCATCTGCCGTTTCCCCAGAAAGAAATATACTGGTATCGTCCGCGTAGATTACATATTCTACAGAGCTGTCAATACGTACAATATCGTTGATAAAAATGTTAAACAATAGGGGTCCCAAAATGCTACCTTGAGGTACTCCATTCTTAACGTTCATGGATGATGATAGCTCTCGATTGATTGATACACATTGTTTCCTATTAGATAAGTAGCTTCTTATTAAAGCTAAAACGATACCGCGAACTCCATAACAGTCAAGTTTTTCTAGCATAATATCATGGTTTATTCTCTCGAAAGCTTTCGAGAAATCTAGAAATATTCCTAGGGTAAGTTTTTCTGCTTCTATATTTCTTAGAATCAATTCCTTTTGGTATAGTAAGGCACTTTCGGTTGAGAGGCCTGACTGAAAACCGAACTGTGACGGCGTAATAATGTTGTGTTTATTAAAGAAATCAGATAACCGAATGAAAATAGGTTTTTCACACTCCTTAGAGAAAACTGGTAAAATCGAAATTGGCCTGTAGTTTCCTGAATTGCTTTTGTCCCCACCCTTATATATTACCGTTACTTTAGCGCTTTTCATTCTCTGAGGAAACAGCCCAGTGGTGAACACGAGATTAATATGTACTAAGCAGGCGCATATGAGATCTAATATGTATATTATAGGTTCTAATTTTAAGCCATCCATGTCCTCGCTTTTACTCAATTTGAAATGCTGAAAAACGCTGATGACCTCTTGCGCGTCTGTAAGATTAGCAAACACAGAATTATTTAAAGCAGGAGGCAAATAACCTGATGAATCACAATTATGACTACTGTCAACTAGTGAGGTAAAGTACTCGTTAAATTTGTTTGCTAGTACTGCGCCCTTGTATATTTTATTTTCGATCACCAGCTCACTAATATCATTAGTCACTTGTTTGGTAGATATAATAGCATTAAGTTTGTTCCATAATTGCTTAGAATCGGTGACACCGTCAAACATCTTAAAGTGATTATCACGTTTAGCTTGTTTTTGTAGTTTAGTGAGTTTATTTTTGTATACCCTAAAAGCTTTAAATTTATCCGGGTCTCACTTTATCAGAAACTCTTGATACAACCTATTCTTTTCTTTTATCATAATGAGTATTGCGGAAGAAATCCAAGGTTTGCGCGCCCGTTTTGGTCTCTTTAAAGCTTTGTAAGTAAAATGTTTTTTTATACAAAGAACATAGAGTATCAATAAAACAATCATAAGCAAGATCAGCAGAAGAACTAGAAAGAACGTTGTTCCAATTTAGAGTTCTAATTTTTTCTCTAAAAGAAGATAGCGTTCGCGGAATAATTTGTTGAAAGTGAACAGCAGGAAGGAGTTGACTACTTACACTGGTTATGTTTTCTATGACTAGATATATGGGCAAATGATCACTTATCGGGGCACGCAGTAAGCCTACCTGTAACGTACTCTTTGTACTACTTGTGATAAACAAGTCTAATAGAGTAGAAGGGGTATCAGTAATACGTGTTGGAATGGTAATTACGTTTGTTAAGAAAAAAGGAGCAAGAAGGTCTGAAAGTCTCATCTGTTTATGTGTGTCGCTCAACATATCTATGTTAAGATCACCTCCCAGCACTAGTTTGGAATTAAATTGGTTTACAACGGAAAAGAGGTCTGCTAAATATTGAATAAATTAATCAAAATTGCCACTTGGTGGCCTGTAAATTGCAGCAAAAATGTAGTTGTGATATTGTAAAGTTAACGCCTCAAGGTCATCGGTGCATAAATACAGATCTTCACTATATTCATACGTTATTTCAGCTTTGACATACAAGCATACACCACCACCAATTCTCAATTTTCTATTTTGGTACACAACATTATATCCGTCAATACAAAACACGTCTGTTTCACTACGGCACCTAGTTTCAGTCATCATAATAACTCAAAAAAAAAGTTCAACTCACCAAGAAACAAAAGAAAGTTTTCTTTTTTCGAACGATCTGACTGCATATTAATGTGAAGGAATGTCATGGGCTGCCTATGACGGCCACTTACATACGAGTTCAATTCAGAAACGCTGGAATACATTGTCATTGCTCAAAGCAGAATTATAGGTCCACTATTAAGCTAGACTACTTTAGCCAGATCCGCCTCAGAAGTTACATTTAAAACAGGTGTCCTGTCGTATATTCGGGACGTAAATTCACAAACACTATGATTTGTAGACAACTTGAAAAATACAAGGAGAGGGAAAAGCCAAGCTAGTAAGGCTATTACTGTTTACTTAAATTACGTCGTGTAAATATAACACGAGAACCGTCTTGCCACCTAAACTCGTGCACTGGTGGCTTGAGGAGAGCAAGGACACTTTACTTCTGCAGTACTCAAGAAGTCTGTATGCAAATAGATGGGCAGAAAAGAGGCACTTCGTACTCATGCGTCTAGTAGCGTAATTGAAACAATGTGTGCACTAACAGACACCGCAACACGAAGTGTCCCCCCTTTGCCCACTGCATGTTTTTTTAACAACACTTGCAACATATATGATTTTTCGCTGAGTGGTAGCCTGTACCCTATGGTGATTGGTCGCAGAGCTCTGACGCTGGGGCTGTCGGGATGAACGGTTGGGGCACAGCCCATTTTGAGGTATGAGAGGGGGGGCAAGTAAGCGTATCAAGGAAATTTATTGATTGATATGTGGGGTTTAACGTCTCTAAACCACCTTATGATTATGAGAAACGCCGTAGTGGAGGGCTCCGGCAATGTCGACCACCTGAGGTTTTTAACGTGCACCCCAATCTGACCACACAAGCCTACAATATTTCTGCCTAGATCGTAAATTCAGCCGCCGCATCCGAGATTCGATCCCACGACCTGCAGGTCAACAGCCGAGTACCTTAGCTGCTAGACCACCGCGGCGGGCACGTAGCAAGGAAAATTCATTATAGAAAAGCAGAGAACAGGTTGAGCCAGGCAGGCTACCTTGCAGTGGTGATGTGCAAACGAGGCTGGAAGATGAAAAGGAAGATATTAAAACGACGCGTAGACGCGCAGACATAAGGGAGCATTTATTGCTGAGTTGATCACAAGCGAACACAAAGAACAGCGCAACTATAAGAAAGCGCAAGAGTGCTTTTGTCGTGCTCCACATCCCATCACAGATGCCGAGAACAGTGTCCCGTAATATTCTTCTTTCTTAATGTCAACTACCATATCAGCTGCAACAGGTTTCTCTCTGATTCACACAACCGCCTTATGGTCTCTTAATATAATGCTCGAAATTCTTCTTTCAATTTCTCTTTATAAGAACTTTCTCTTTTTTTCTTGCTTCTTTAACCTGAAAGTCTCTGTATTATACGCTAGAGCTGGTAGAATGAAATCACCGTACTTTCCCCAATGAGCATTGGTAATTTTTGTTTGGCAACTGTTTTTGTTATCCTGTGGATTTTCTTCTCTCATGGGAATTTTGTGTTAGTATCAGACCTATATACAGGTACTCTTGCACAGATTTTACAGGCTGGCAGCCAATTATGAGTTCTAGCTCACAAGCCAGCATGTACTGAGAATTATCCTTATCTGCCATGTCATTATCTACCATGTCTTTATCTTCAATCCTATATTCACACCTTTGCTTCAGAGATCATAAATAATTTCTCGCAATTAGCCAATTATTTTGCTAAATAAACCGAACAATGTTTTCCGCAAAGCTTAGATGGCTGAGATAGTCGCTGGTAATTTTTGCTTCTAATCATACCTAATCCAATGGTTAGGATAATTGTACGCATGCAGTGAACAACGCTGGAGAGATGTTTATGTACCATGTCATTATCTACAGTGCCTTTATCTTCAACACTACTTGCACATTTCTCCTTCCGACATAATTAATAATTTCTCGCAATTAATCAATTGTTTTGCTAAATAAAAAAGCAATGTTTTCAGCAAAGCTTCTATGTCTGAGATAGTCACCAGTAAACTTTGCTTCTAACCTGACGCCTTTTTCAAACTGGATTTTTGAGATTTTTTTTTGCAGGAAGTTAATGTCGATGTTTAGTACACAGAGATCTTCGCTAATGCATTCCCGCTTGTTTTCCGTGCTTCTTGACAACAATAATTATAACGACTCAAATGCGTTTTGGTAATCTACAAAACTCATATAAAAAAGGTTTGTTGAACTTGGCATATTTCTTGAATTACTTTGATGGGGATATGCACAAGATCTATGTCATCATGTGACCATTCTTAAAACCATCTTGTGATCTCGGTTCACTGAAGTGGAGCGTTTCCCACGCTCAAACTGAAATTCCCTTTGGAGCTGCATTGTACAAAACTTGAATAACTTGATGAGTCCATACTTCCTAAATTATTTGTTTTTTCTCTTCGTGTAGATTATAAAATGTTATAGCTCAGTCAATTTTATGGTAAAGTTTGATGCTTGAGGAATAGCCTTAGATAGAAGGGGTTTTGAAACACACAGACCATTCGCTTGTGGCCCACTGCTTCAAACGTTTGATGGCTTTGCTGAATGGTACTCATACTATTTTGTCACGCATTGCATTTTTCAGCACTTCCTTTGAGTAAGCTACAGATAAAGAACAGGTGTTAAGCATCCTTTTTTGTGGAGTCGCCTCATGCATGCGATAAGTATGAGTTGAAACATCACCGTGGAACGAGAACTATGTTTAACAGTCAGCATCCTTATTTCAGTCATCGTGGAAATCAATATCAATATTTTTTCGACACCTGTCGTCAAACCCTCTTCAGAAATGGCTATTATATGTGATATGAGAAAGGCGTTCTTTGAAATGGCAACCTTAGGGGACGTTTTGCTGAAATTACCTCTGCCTTCGTTAGGTCGTCAATCTGCAAATATTCCGGTTCTATAAACATCTCTCTTGTTTTATGTTCAGGCATACTTCAAGGGAGTCTTGCCTACCCTCACGAATGACCCACAGAAACTTTCAGTTCTTTTAAATTTCAGCGCTTTTAGATTTTTATGAGCATTGCTGAATAAATAACTTGGCCTTTCGTAGAGATATAAAGACACAGACATAAAAAAGCAGAAAAAATGGAGCAAGCATAGTCATACACAGCATAGTATTTCAATAGGTTGGAAAGAGAGAACTTAGAAAGTAAAAGCCTAGACAAGCCAGGACTAGCTATGCGCTTACAACTTCTAATGTGAGTCAGCCTTGTACCGCTTAGGGCAACCTGCGCTAATATTTAACATGTTAAAGCTTTTATATAGCTGGGCAGTGTGAACAGAAATGACTCACTCGCTTCGTCCTTTTATTCATATGCTTCACTTGCACAATACGTGTTCCGATTAGTACTGCTATGGAATGCAATAAGCATATTGCAATAACTTAAGCAATAAGCATATTGCATGACGAATAACCATGTAACAACTAGCTACGGGACTAAAGTCTCTCAACAACTAGGCACGTGACTAAAATTACTTAACATTACGCAAGAGCCAGTCACATTACTAGGAAACACGTAACATAACGTATCAACTAGTCACGTTACTAAGCTACCTATCGTCACATAACAACTAGCTGAATCACTGAAATTATCGTGACATCACAACACGTTTAGAGACGTGATAAGTGCCACTAAACTTCGCGTAACAACCGCTTACCTGACTGAAAACCACGTAACATCTCATCACGTACCCAAAATTATTATATAACGTCGCGTAAGGACTAGTTGCTGGACTAAAACGACATAATAACTTGTCACGGGATAACTTCCCGCTGTAAACTGCATCACTATTATTTGCGGAATTTTAGCATAGTAACAGATATAGTCCCATCACATGCTCTTGCTCGAAATCTGTACAAGTTTGTCACGTGACTAAAATCACGTAACACCTAGCCACGCGAATATCATCACGTAACTTCTATTCACGTGACATGTTCTCGCCAAGAGTCACGTATAAGAGCTTATCACGTGGCTAAACTAACATCACGTAACGACTAAGCCCGTAAACTATTTCCGCCACAATCAGTGGCACATGCATAATGTGGGGAGCCGGCTGAAACTGGAGGATAGCCAAGTGAAACCATACTTACTACTAGCAAAGACTTCGCATCTCGAGCAAAACTAGACCATTATGACCAGCACTTCTACTTTCAATAAGCGGCGGATTATTTCCTGCGCGATGAAAAGAATTGCGCTTCACGGACTTTCCTTCGCTTCGTAATAAGGGTGCCTCCTCACAGTGAGGGGAACCTACGTGCCATGTAGAGAGCTGGGCTCCCACCTACGCACATTGCAGTATTTCTATACCTTGGCATCACTAGCAAGAACTAGGAAGAAACTAGGTCAAACACTAGATTTGCTGTTGGTTCCAACTTTCCGCCCACAAACGCAATCAGGCTTTTCTTTTCATTTCCGACCTTTCCATATGACTAGCGCGCTGTGTTTTCTTTATATTGTTGGGAATCCCACCGCTGATCACCAGTTGTTGTGATCCCGGGGTGCTGTGGTAGCGTGGTGTAGCTTCGGGTTGAGGAAACGAACGCTGACGAGATGGGGATACGAAAAACAAACAGGTTTATGGCACTATTTACAAATATTTACAGCATGAGGTTAAGAGTTCGCAAACCACGAACGTGGTGGTTGAACCGCTACACAGTTCAGAGCCATCACAAACTACGAACGTGGTGGTTGAACCTTTACTTGGTTCAGAGCCTTCACCAACTACGAACGTGGTGGTTGAACCTTTACTTGGTTCAGAGCGACGTCCCGCACTCTGCGGCGCCGTTATAAGCCCTGTCGGGCTCCTCCTCCTTCTTCAGTGGAACACCAATCACACACACACACAACAAGTGAGGGGTACGAGCATGCACGGCGCACGTGAACATCCAATTTTGAGTCAAGATCACTGCACTGAAAGGTGGCGCCAGAGAGGCTCTTGCTCGTCGTGTATGTCGCTGGTCGAGGGGTCCCAAGCTTCGGACAGCAGACATCAAACGGTCCGCCAATCTGTCCGCTCAATTAGCAGGGCACTTTGTGGCGGCGGTCGCCGTTTCTTCAAAGGAATACGCTGTCTTTGTTGTCCCCTCTGGAACGGCTTACAGCTTCGTGGCGACATGACGTCTCATCCGCCGGCTAGCAGGGACAATACCTGGCGGGCATAGGCATCCGGCGAGTCGGCTACTTGTTTGAAGATTAAAAGAGCGCCGCTCCCCCGTCAGCTCTCGACGCTGATTCCAAGAAAACCGGGGTTCCAGGCGTGGGAACGCGGCCCGGCTACGCTTCTCAGCGACAGCATGGCGCCTACAGATGGCGGTCATAACAGCTTCCCCCTCGCCAGATGAGTCACGGAGGGCAGCGGTCAACACTGCTGTTCGCAGGGACGACGAAAGGGTCAGTGGTTGAATGCCAGGAACTGGCCTTCGCTTGTGGCATGGTCCGGGTGATTGCCGAATCTTTGACACCGTTTCTGAAACTCGACCACATGCACAAGCAAGTACTCGGCCCCCTTCGAACGAACCAAGCCAAAAGAGGGATGGCAAACCAATTTTCTTTACTAGCTTTAACAAAAAGCTCACACTCAAAACTATCAGGACTCACTTGAGCTGAAAAACCAGACGTGCTACCTTACATATTTACATAAGAAGCACGAAAAAAACTAAATTATCAATTTGGATACACCAAGAGCACTCCAGAATGGTTTAGAAAGAGCGGCTGAGCGCGTCAGCGTTTCCATTCAATTTGCCCTTTTCCCGATGCCAAAATGATATTTTAGAAGAATCAAGCTCCGCCTCACAAGACGACTGTTCTTTGATGTCACGGTTTGCAGCCAAGGGGACAATGGTCTGTATCTACTTTAAATTTAGCACCTCCGAGATAACGCTGCAACTGATCAATGGCCTACACAAGGCAAGCGCATTCGTTTCCTGAAGCGCAGTACATTATCTCACGAGAGCCCAAATTCTGGCTCAAGTAAAGCGCAGCTTTGCTTGTTACCACTGTCGTCCTGACATAGAACGGCACCTAGGCCTCGATCTCTCACATAACACCGAACCATTAATTCTCGGTAGTCAACAGAAGCTTTCAAAACCGGATGACGATCAGTATTGCCTCTTCACTTAAGGCTGCTTCCTCCTTTTAATCACTGACTACTTTCATCGGTTCTGTCCCGCTGAGAGCATCAGTCAGGAACTCGGATTCAGTGAGCGCTAATTTTGTCCGAACGTCCGTCTTTGTTTACGGCCGCCATAATTGTCTACCACTGAGACATAAAGCTCACCAGCCTCCCGAAAGCTTAACCTAAGCTGCGACCTAACGGTCTACCTCAACGGTAAGAGAAAGCTTGATGATCTGCTCATATGATCAATCAATCAATCGTCTCCAAAGAAAACCAACGAAACCGAGGGAAGAATCGCTGCTTTCTGCAGCTTCATTCAGTTAAAGTTACTTGCCTGTGCTAACGCCTCTGAGAAGAAAAAAACCACTGAGCTTTCTTGAGCGTTTTCAATTACTCTCAGTTCTACAGCGTTGCAAAATACACGGCACTACTAACCAAAAGCTTAATCCTTAACAATTTGTCCAATTGCTCATCCTTACGTTATGTTGTAATTCTCTGTGTACAACACAAAAATAATCCTAGGTGCGATACTCATCAAAAGCACCTCACAATAATGCACAGGTTTTCGCTAAAACTGTGCATGACCTTCAATTCTTAATGCGCGCAACGACAACTCCACTGCGTCGCGCCAAACTTATCAATTTATGAAATCATTCGGTTTATGCTAACATCTTCCTCAAATGCTCATTCACACCACATCCCCATGGCAGTGAAGGCATATGATGTCACACTAAACCTTTGTAAAAAACTAGAAAAAGGACACGTTTTCTCTGTTTTTACCTTACGCAAATTTTCGCACTCGTGATTAAACTAGTTCGATGCTGACTTTCAGCCTTTGGCTCGGCGGTTTTCCTTCTGAAAATTTTTCACCGCATCACGTAACTTACAAAATTTAAAAGACCTGAATACGCATCTCGATTTCATGCGCTTGTCTTTGTGTTTCACGCTCTCGGTCTAAGCGACGTTCCTCTCTCTCAGATTCCCGTCTTTTTGTTTCACGCTCTCTTTCGCGCTCACGCCTCTCTTCCTCCTCCCTCTGCTGTCTCTGTCTCTGACTGATGAGGTCCCATGCTTCACTGAGCTCCTCATCCTCAGCCCCCAAATCATTATTGACTTGTATGATTATGGGTTTCCGTGCCAAACCCTTTGTATTGATCCCCAATTCCTCACACAACAGCAACAAGTCCGGCTTCTGCAGCTCCCGTAAGTTCATGATCGTACTGAGTGCTCGCTACTTCCAAAATAACTTTCCGAAACGGCGAAACTGAGTCTTTCGGCAAAGTTAACTACCAGTTCTAAAATTTAATCCTCTTTTAGAACCTGGTTCACTCAAAGGAAAAGCCAAGCACTCACCCATACGTGATCCAAGTCTCAAGCCAGCTGCTTCTCCTGGGCCGACTGTTGTTGTTCCTTGTAGCTTCGAATCCAACCGCTGCCAACCAGTTGTTGGGAATCCCACCGCTGATCACCAGTTGTTGTGATCCCGGGGTGCTGTGGTAGCGTGGTGTAGCTTCGGGTTGAGGAAACGAACGCTTACGAGATGGGGATACGAAAAACAAACAGGTTTATGGCACTATTTACAAATATTTACAGCATGAGGTTAAGAGTTCGCAAACCACGAACGTGGTGGTTGAACCGCTACACAGTTCAGAGCCATCACAAACTACGAACGTGGTGGTTGAACCTTTACTTGGTTCAGAGCCTTCACCAACTACGAACGTGGTGGTTGAACCTTTACTTGGTTCAGAGCGACGTCCCGCACTCTGCGGCGCCGTTATAAGCCCTGTCGGGCTCCTCCTCCTTCTTCAGTGGAACACCAATCACACACACACACAACAGGTGAGGGGTACGAGCATGCACGGCGCACGTGAACATCCAATTTTGAGTCAAGATCACTGCACTGAAAGGTGGCGCCAGAGAGGCTCTTGCTCGTCGTGTATGTCGCTGGTCGAGGGGTCCCAAGCTTCGGACAGCAGACATCAAACGGTCCGCCAATCTGTCCGCTCAATTAGCAGGGCACTTTGTGGCGGCGGTCGCCGTTTCTTCAAAGGAATACGCTGTCTTTGTTGTCCCCTCTGGAACGGCTTACAGCTTCGTGGCGACATGACGTCTCATCCGCCGGCTAGCAGGGACAATACCTGGCGGGCATAGGCATCCGGCGAGTCGGCTACTTGTTTGAGGATTAAAAGAGCGCCGCTCCCCCGTCAGCTCTTGACGCTGATTCCAAGAAAACCGGGGTTCCAGGCGTGGGAACGCGGCCCGGCTACGCTTCTCAGCGACAGCATGGCGCCTACAGATGGCGGTCATAATAATATATATACCCCCAAGTTTCTCCAAAGAGAGCACCTACACATTCGTGCTTGAGAAGACACCACAGCAGCTCTGTTTTGCCTCTGTTGTTTAGCCTCTTTTGGTTTAAAAAAGTGTTACCCGTAATCCTTTTCCGAGTTCGTCTAAGAGTTTTTCACGGTGTTGTTACAAATACAACTCCCTCTTGGCAAAGAGAAAGGTTCAGTGAAAGGCGAGGAAGTTAACCAGAATTTTTTTTTAGTTTATATATAACACTGGAGAAGAGGGACCTGAAAGGTGAAGAAGAAAGAGCAGGCAAGTTCATTGGGCCTGAATCTATTTTTTTTCAGATTTGTAATATTTCTTCACTCGCTTTGACAGCTTCATCTTAACCACTTGCGTTGCCATAGTCGGTTGCTTTAGGCGATGTTCACTGGCTTAGCTAGGAGGCGAATGTTATATAGTTCATCCACTTTTCACCCACTTTTCTTTCTTCATATTTATATTACGATTTGGTCTAATAACTTCCCCTATACTTTCTTTGGTATTCTTGTCTGTTAGATCTCATTAGCACTGTGTAAAAACACAGCAAAACGAACCCTTAACTATACACTTCTTTCCTCAATTCATTAACGAGGGTCTCGTACTGGCAGACTTGGTGCCTTTAGGTAGTATACGACGGACTATTGGTCAGCTGCCAGCTCGTAAGTCTACGTGCTACGTGTCGCCAAAATGCTCGAAAGAGTGTGCCACACTCGCTCCCATCGGTACTGGTGGCGCTGACTAACACTCCCCCGTTTAAATTCACATATATACCCAATAAAGTGGCTGACGGTATAGCCGCCATGGTAGCTCATTGGTAGAGCATCGCGCTTGTCGCAGGCTCGGTTCCTGGCCACGGCAAGTTATGTTTTCACATACTTTTGTTTCTTCACATTTACATTACAATTCGGTCCAATAACTTCCTCAATAACTTTCCTTGGCTTAACTGGCTGCTATATCTCAGTAATATATATATGTATATATATGTATGAATATATATATATATATATATATATATATATATATATATATATATATATATATATATATATATATATATAGCACTCACAAACGCTTATTAAGAGTTCTTGACACTCCCTCCCCCACGCAAGAAAAATCAACCAAGCATCCGGTTTTGCTTACCACCCTCATTCGAAGTCAATGGATAAAGAAGAGGGGATCGCAAGAAATGCTACTTCTCGCTAACTAGGGTGCTTGCCTGCTGACCCGAAGGTCGCGGGTTCGAACCCGGCTGCAGAGGTCGCATCTCAATGAAGGTGAAATGATAGATGCCCGTGTACTGTGCAATGTCAGTGCACCAGATGCTCAAAATTTCTGGAGCCCTCTACTTTGGCATCTCTCATAGTCATATCATAGTTTTCGGACATCAAACTCCAGGATATATTATTTGCACTTTAGAAACCGTTAAATGAAGTGAAATTAGAGCACATAAAAAAATGACAGCATATCCACGGAGTGAATGATGGAGAGTGGGGCGAAGAATTCGTCCGTCCATTCGTTCTTGCTTCCGTCCGTCCATGCATCCGTCAGTGTGACCGTCCATGCGTCCATAAGCCCGTCCGTGCGTGCGTCTGTTCGTGCGTCTGTCCCTGCGTTCGTCCATGCAGCCGCCCCTTCGTCCGTTCATGCGTCCATCCATGCATCTGTCTATGTGTCCGTTCGTCCATCTATTCAACACTCCAAGTACCACCATCTCGCATCTTTTCATCATATATTCCCCATATAGAAGCACCGCCATCCAGCGGACATTCCAAGGACTAAACGAGAGGTGGCACACGCATACTTTCTTACGGCTTGCGCTTCGGGTCCACTTCCCACCTTTAACCACCTCGAGTTCATGGTATATACTAGTTCTCTGTATTTATGGCACTCCGGCCGAACGCTCGCTAAACCTTTCGAAAACCAAGGAGGTTACGCCCAGCGAGTATGACGTAGCAAACTTTTTCAGTCAGATAGTGCTCTATGTACATGCCAATGGCTGCTAATGGGAAATGAGAGGCGGAGAATTCGGCTTTTACTTTCTTACGGCTTGCGCTTCGTATCTACTTCCCATTTTTAACCACCTCGAGTTCATTCATGGTATATACAAGTTCATTGTATTCATGGCACTGCGGCTCAACGCTCGCTAAACCTTTCTAAAGCTAAGGAGGTTACACCCAGCGAGTATAACGTAGCAACCCTTTCTTGTCAGATAGTGCTCAATGTACATGCCAATGGCTGCTAATGGTGATCGCAGCCTGCGCGTTAACTAAAAGCCGAATGCTCCTGTCTCTCATTCCCAATTAGCAGCCATTGACATGTACATTGAGCACTATTTTTTATTGTTCAATAACGCACAGAAGAAGTCTCTCACCGGCACCACCTTGGAGATCAAGAAGTTATACTTGTTTTATACTACGGGGGACGAACGGGTGCCGCTATAAGGAGCTTCGCCCCAAAAATACAATGCATCCCCAGTTTGAGCGAAACCCATAACCTTGGCATTACATACGCAGTGAATTACCTACTATGCTTCAAAGTCGTCTCTCCCGTACATCTTTTTCACTGCGTTGCATATTATGGAGGTGTACAAGATTTTAACCGAAGAGCGTTAGCTCGCTTTACTCGTTGCTAATTACGGCCTGAAATGACATTCTAAAGGCACAACCAACACGCGAATAATCGATAATTCAGTTACCTTAATATATGAGTACAAACATGCATGCTTTATTCCTGAATTTGCGGAGGGTTCACGAATGAGGTGAAAAGACCAACGTCATTGATAATCTTGAAAGCGCACAAATACCGGCAAAGAAGGCGGAGCCATTGGGGTGACGTAAATAAACGGAAAGACAGGCTGGGAATTTCATTTACCATTAATGGTACTGACTGAGACAGAAAAACGTGCGTAGCATGGTACTGGTTATGTTTTAATGCCATAGCGTTAGAGCTCCTTTCGTAGATATTATGGTCTCAGTGGCAGTGGTCGGTGGCATGTGGTGCATTAGTTGTCCTTTTTGTGATGAACCCGAAGCTATTGAACATTGTTTTACACGCTGCAGTGATGCCATCTTTTATAGGGGTGTGTTCTAACAAACCCTTTAAAGACGTTGCGCTAAATTCGACACACATGCAATATCTCTTGTCAGCGAGTTGTAGTGATGAGCCAGTTAGTGCTAGAAACGGCTTTGTAAAAAACGATGCTACACGAATATGATGTAGTGTGTGAGGGGTGCTGACACCCCCTGTAGAGTTTTTTGCGCCGCGTGGCGCACAAGTCTCGCACAGAAGCCGTAACTCGGGGTCATTACTAATGAGTGGTAGGTGGTGGCGTTTTGCTTGTGAGCATTTATCGCCACTATCATCATCATCATCATGATTAGAAAACGTTAGCGCTGGTGGCGACGCCCGGCGGTAAGCCTTGGTGGCGGTGCGCAAAAAATAAGCTGGTCTCTTTTGGCGTGGGGTGGTGCGGACGGTTGCCTCCAACGGTGCGTCTGCCGTGGACGGCACCGCGGGTAGTCTGCGGTGGCCCCACGTGGTGAGTCGGGGCGATAGCGATACCACCTTGTTTGTCATGTTGTTGAGTGCTGTTTAATTATGCGTAAGGATGTCTTAGCGTGTTTGAACACAACTGATTTTGAATATTCTGGCTGATGATCTCGTCGTTTGCAAACGAGTGAAATAAATGTGTGTATGGCTTGGTTCGTTGCGACCACGTCTGCTGTGTCCGTTCACTCCAACAGCGTGGCTCTAAGTCTTCATTTCGAGATCCCACAGCTGAAAGGAACCCCCTTAAATGAGGCCTGCAACACTTTTTGAGTTATAATTGAATAATGTCACTATTAGCGCATCCATGGCGCTTCATGAATGACATGCCAGGAAAAAAATCAAGCAGGAGTTGAGTTACACAGATTCGTCACACGCTTCGAACGCTTTCTCTTTCTTATCGTACGTATGAGTGAGCGCGCTGAAAGTTACGCACTGAGGAGGATTACAACAGGGCATTAAGAAGATGCGTCCGTTCGTCAGCACGCGTCATCACCATGAGCACTATCTTTCAAATTCGCGGCTTACTATCAGTGTGATCGCGAGCGTGCGTGGCCGCCATGGTACATCCATTAGCTGACTAATCCCAATTCAGCCAACAGCTGTGGATTTTGGGTATGGGGCATCATTTGTCGAGAAAAGAGCGAGTGATTTCTCGCTGACTTTGAGAATTAATTGTAAATTCTATAGGCCACATACGGTGCTGTACTGTTTGGCTCGTGGGTTTTCGGGAGCCTCCACTTCTTCGTATTCTTACCAAGATCAGAAAATGTTGCAAGGCCCCGTTAACGCATTCAATATTGCGCGATTGGATCGCAGCACTGTGCAAGATGGAAAAACGTGTCAATTTCTCAAGAAGTGGATGATTTAACGCTGCCCTTCCATTCCAACCTATGAAGCTGCACAGGGGTGCGTCCCCTTTACAGACCAGGGGTGTAGGCAGAAATGATTTTTCGGGGGGGGGGCGCACTTTGATCATTTAAAGGGGGGGCACGTGGCTGGTGTACTACTGGCTACTTCACTGTTACGAATGCGTAGTTGGTACGTCGTCAATTCACAAAAAAAAGATATGGCGTCGTGGGCACTTTGCGACTGGATTATTTGCAGTAAGCATTCTAGGACAGTTTGGAACGACCATGTTATGCGCATGACCATTGATTTTCTTACGACCCAGTTCAAGGCGATGCAAACGAGGCCCGATTACACTATGGCGTTCTACGTTTGAAGGCGAGGCTCAAGCGTACTCCAACTTTTTTTCTTTGAACAGATGAGCCATTGCTTTTGAGTGGAGCAGTGCCAAGGGAAGCGAAATTGCACGATTAAAGGCAAGAAATCACCGACATTGGCGAGATTTGATTTTTGTGTGTCTTGTGTGGTGTTGGGCCTCTTCGTGTGCAAGGCACCGGTATAGAATTAAAAATTCATTCCAATAACTACCATGACAACTGCAAGGACAAACATTCATGCCATGTATAGCGGTGGCCTGAGAAGTCGCGATTCTTTTAGCATATCGCATAATCGCATAAACGTAGAGAATAGCCTCGCAAGAACACGCAAATCAAAGTTCACCCAGAACATACACTTCGAATGACGGACTTCATGAAAGGTGAGAAAATTTATGATGTTATATCCCCACTTTTTTCGCTATTCTATCCAGAATGGTAATAAGCTTTTTCGTGCATAAAACTACTTTCTCTTTCATCGAAACCTGAAAGAGCGAAAGAACTCAGACCTGCGAGGAATGTTTGACTTATGGTGAATTTCGCTAGTTCAAGCAGGCTGGCCTTGAGTCGAGGACCCACTCCGCTTAAATTGCCCCCGTTCATCTTATCAGTCGTCAATTTTCCCGGCCACAATTAACAACGTTGCACGTGACTGCTTTCATTTGCTTTTCATCTTTCACGAAAGAACTCCCCATTAAGTCGTGGACCGAGATTGACAAGAATTTTCGCATGTCGGCAGTGTTCTTTACGCTCATGTCATTTTTTTTCCTATGAGTTGGCACTTTTCGCACTTTTCGCACGTTTAGCAGCATAGCGTAAGAAAAAAATTAGCTACAGCAAATAAATTTTGCCAAACTGTGCGGCCATCGTTGCGTCCCTGTCACTGTGTCTCAGAGGCCGCGTGCCTTTGCAATTAGGGATTCTCTCCCATGGAAGCCAGGAAGGGCGCGTTTTTCAAGTGAGGTTTAGTGAAGAATGTCGGGGGTCCTTGGGCACGTTGGAAACGTGTTATCGATGCATCAAGCTCGGAGAAATCGGCGCTACAGGTGTGATAAATTACCAGGGGCTGCACTATTCGCGAAGCGTAAAAACGGTCAGTTATTATTCATTCTTCAGCAATATAAAGGAGCCTTTTTCTTTATGTCAGAAAAAAGGGTCAGCCGATCTGTCACGTAATGCAACTTCTGCGCTTTGTACTTGATTCTCCAGTACACACACGCAAAGGCCGAGAGGTCGGGACGTCAACAATATGCTCCCTTCAGAACTCGGGATAAGTTGTATGTATATAGTATGAAAATGGGGAAGGGAAATATTTTGTGCCGGCGTGTGCATGTTTTTATGCTTCCAGTGGTCGATTAGGGAAATGTGTGGAGGAGTTGGGGATAAGACACATAAAAAATGCCTCACTGAAGATTAAGCCACCTTTCTAACAAATGCTGGGCTCTGCTTTATGTACAATTGAAGTTCACTGGTGAGTTAATGGATCGAAGAAGAAGTGGTCACTTTCCGAATATTTATAGGAATCGCGAAAATAAAAAAAGGAATGCTAGTATTTGCGTTGATGGGACTTTCGTAGTGCGTTGGGCTCTTCAGCAACCCAATATTCTAAAAAAGGAGTCGATGACAGGTTAAGAAATTTAAACGTGTACTCTTACATTCTGCATACTGGGTAAACTGCAATTTATAGAATCGATGAGGCGAATGAAAGAGAAACAATTTACCGCGAGAGTTTTTAACTGATCTGTATCGGCTGCAGTACGAACTTTAGGTGGGACCGAAGGCCAGAATTACATTTAGGTTAACTATAACATTTAGGTTAACTTTAAAGATCTCTAATTTACCGTGAAACAAAAAGTGAGAAAGAGACACAAGGCTCTTCAAGGGAAAACACAGAATTCTGCAGGTGTATTAGGGTGCCTACATGCTACTATATAAAGGGATGGGTACTGAGGGCACAAATGCTCTAGGAGGACAAGGGCAGAGAGAAGGGAAAGAGAAAACGTTAGGATCTCCATATCTTATAGCTCCACGTGAGGGTGATAATCTCATTTACGTCATAGTTTATCAATTAGGTAAATGTCCTTTAGGAATCCTAACAGAAGTTTCAAAATGTGAAAAGTGGTTGCGCCAGCACTTGCCTCGAACTGCACAATGCAAGCTATGAAGACCACGTATGTATGTATGTATGTATGTATGTAACCTTTCTGAAAGGCTTCTTAGAGGGGCTTTGCAAGTGAGCAGGAAATGACTCGGTGTTTGTGCAAATGATGTAAATAGCTTAAATGAACTGCGCCATATACTCAGGAAGACACGGGCACCGCCTGATTTGAGCATTATGAACAGCATACTTACCGTGGAAACCACGGCGGGGGGCAACGTACACGCGCCACGCTGCCCAGTGCTAGAAATACAATATTTCAAATTCCATCAATGAGCGCGTCCTCGCACCTAAATTGAGCCGCAAGAAAACTGCTCAAGGTCATGACAAGCGCTGATGCGCGGACGTAGCCTGAACAACCACGGGGAGGCCATTCGCTGATAAATACTTGTGTTGAAGAGCCTCTTCAGTTGTTCGATACCAGAGATGCGCATGTGAATTTTGGGTGTCTGGTTGATATGTTCAGTGCTTCCAAACTCCACATAGACTGTAGGTATCTCTATTCCAGCCGGGAACAGCTAATTGCCCGAAATATATATTCTTGTGCGTTTATCTGGGGACGGAATACGTCGTTGTTCAACCTTCTTAATTTTATTCTTACCGACTGGTGTAGGACACAACATTTTTTCCAGCATGTTATGCTCAATATAACGTATAAATGTGCCAAAACGAGAAATATGTTGTTAAACTCTGTGCAACAACGTGTTCTGCCAAAGCTTCTGGCCTTTTTTTGATTATTTATGACAAACGATCGGTGGGGCTGACACTTCCTTCATCCACGGAAGTGTCATCTTGATTATACGCTAACCACAGGCGCGATAGTTTATCAATAGGGCCTCAACTTCAAAGCAGCAAACTCTTTGCAGAGACTACAAAAAAAAGAACCGACTGTTTCACCCGCAGGCGAAACATTGAACGCGATAGCAAGCTCCGTCGTTGAATTTCAGCCCTTCGCACGATGTAACAAGACGTGAAGGAGATACGGTGCGTTGACAATTGCACTTGGAAAAGTGCCTGTGCTAGATATATGCGAGGCTTTTGAAAACGCTGAAGTGATGATGAACGCCTGCAGCGACGTTGCAGGCAGTGTGAATCGATGAGACCCGATATGAGACCAACGAAGGACTGCCAGCGTTAATCGGCACTCATAATTTTTGAGTCTCAAAGAAATGAGACTTGTGAGCCGGTTCCACTTCGACGTACCACTGGGTGCATCAAGCACACGCTTGCTCAGGAGCACTAATGCGCTTGTGCATGTCGCCTGTGTCTGGGCGGAAGACAGAGCACTGCCCCCGCACCGGCCAAGCTTATTGTAAGATTGCCCCGAGAGCATATTTTTTTTGCTCCTATTTTAGTTCAGCTAGTAATATCTATTCATGTTGGCTTCAGACCACCTTTATTGCTCGGCGCGTCTTTATGAAGGACTTCTCAATCTCCAGGCACGGGCCATGCACAGACTGTTCATGCGGCCAAGGTGGCAATAATAGCATGTTTATAGTCCTTTTTTGTGAGTGCATATGCGTCTGCCTTCCTATAGTGTCGTTGTCTTTAGCGCCTTTTCACTGCTATCAGAAAATTACCCAAGTTTTTGTTAAGCCGTGCAAGCCATGACACAGCAATACTGAACAATTCTGAAGACTATAATCTAGATGCTTCGAGTGAGTGAGTGAGTGAGTGAGTGAGTGTGTGTTGGACAACAATTTTTTTTTGCATAAATATAAAGCACCTCTCTTCGAACGCGAACTCAAAGTGGAAATGTCTTAGTGAAATTGTCTTGTACAGTTATATTGAAATGAGTAATTAACAAAAAACTCAATGTTTCTTGTAGTCATCAATTAGGGGACAATTGTATTTATAGGACGTGACAATTGATATGATCATTTTTTAGAAATTCCCCTTTCCCCCCAAACAAAAAAACAAGTAATTGGAGACACACGTACATAAGTAAAATTTAAGGTCCCGGTTCTGGCAATACCGAAACTGAGAGGGCCGAGCGGGCAGCCATTGTGTTACGTCAGTTCATGTAACGAACTTTGCAAAAAAAAATGGCGAAGTTTGCACTAAACCGTGCAAGGCTTGAAAGAGCGAAAGTGGGTGTTTCTGAAAACTAATCAGGTGTCTTCTATTGGTTGTTTCTAGCCCTTAGATAGTTGATGCAGAATGTATCCAGGATGCTTTTAGGTCTTTGCTAGGCTTTAGCTGAGTGATGCAATGTTATTTTGATGGGTTTAGTCTTAGCACAGAGAAGTTCGAGTTAAGCCACAGATGGTCACCGACACGACACGAATGTCCAAACTCCAGAGACAAAAACTCATGCTGAAACTAGTCGTTCGCACCTCTACAAGCAGGCAGTCGTGGACGTGGACTTTCCATCGCTTCGGGCTCTTTTCGAAGCAGTCTTTGCCTTTCCTGTTACTTATAGTGTTGAGCTAACTGTTGCCTTCTTTCCTTTTAGTGGACCGGTGATTAGTAAGGTGATTTACCTAACGTCTGTGGAACACACCAGTTTATGTTGAAGGTAGTTTTCTGATAGGTCACTCAAATTTCTGGGGCATCTATTGTTAAGTGGTTCTTCTTCATTGTCTGTGCACCAGTGCTTAGAAGTGGGCTTCACCCAAACCAATTTGTGTGACACACACCTGGTAGGGCACACAAGATAAGCCACACAGGATAGGCTACGCGGGGATAGTCCGCATAAATTATTGCAGCTGCCTTAAACAGCTTCATTATCAAAATTACATACCATAACACCACCATGGCGCGGATGTTGCCAACAGTCTAATTGTTTCGCTATCGACCTTTTATTTGCTAACGTAATAAAGCTGAAGAAAATTGTTGTGTCTGAGCTCACCGTGAGTGATCCCGAGTGCCGGAAATGGGAGTGATATTTCGTAATAAGAAACAAATTTTTGATGAACTGAAGTTTTTTCGGCGAAGTTGATTCATTTGATATTATCGGTCATACGCCCGTGGCTGAATTTTTTATCGTTTCGGCCACCTGAATATCATCATTTTGAATCGAGTATTCAGTTATGTTCAAGAATCGAGGTCTACCGACCAATTGCTTAGTATGTAAGCTAGTGGACCACTGTGACATGTATAGGCTAGATTTATTTTTAATATACGTACTTGTGAAGGAGTGCTGTATTTGTATGAAAGTCAATATGTCTCGATATATTTAATTGTGGTGCGGCGCGTATGAAAAATTGACATTTGACAGCTTGATTTTGGGTTCAGCAGAGAGGACAGATACGTAAGATATCTATTCGCAAATCATTTCACTGCGGAATGCACAACGACCGCTCGAGCTCTTTCTGCTTTCACCATACCCGAACAGTGCCATCTAATCTGTCCGCCTTTTTTCATCAAGCTACATGTCGGCAATACTAAGAAGTAGAACGTTGGTATCTATCACTAAGCGTAAGTCTCCTTTCCGGGTGGCCTGAGCCGCCAAGTGCAACTATCTCCCTCAAAGGTTCCCGTGAGCGCCAATGTCACCGCATGCACACCAGGCATGTATAGATGCCTTCTCAATCTACCCGTGGCCATTGCCAGCGAAAGCAAAAGGCATATATAGGGTGTCCCACGTAAATTTAGCCACAGTTAAAAATATGCCAGAACACGTAATCACTACGCGACCAAATGCATGTTGCTCACCGTTGCCTGGAGTTGGTCGGACTAATTTTTGTGTTCTCAAATATTGTTCAATTAGATATGCTTAATTAACTAACGTTTTAAGAAACGAAGATAAATAAAAATATCAATGAGAAAGTTGTAGATCAGTTAGCAGAAGGTCTGATTAGACAGTTTTGAACTTTATATCTGTTAGGTATTAGTGTTTTTTTGCTAATTACAAATCTCCACGAATTACAAAAAAATACCACGGGACAAATCCGCTCGTGCGCCAGTGTGCAGAAGGATTCTAGTGCTCCCTAACGTTGCAAGTTAGGGAGCACTATGATCTTTGGTCTTTTTTTTCGTCTACTCATGGTACTTTTTTTTACCCATTATGTAGACCACAATTGGTACTTCCAATTGTGGTCTACATAATGGGTATAATTCAAGTGTAAACATCGAAAGCACAGAAGTCTAAAATTTCTAAGATGGATGTATCTTCCATTCTGGTCTATTTCTAAGATAGAGCATAAATATTTTCTCGGTATGGCTACAAAACACCGGCTCTGTGCACCATTGTCCGTTGGGTGCGGGACAAATCCACGTCCCGGAAATGAACCATGCAAACAAGAAGATGGGTTGACCTAACGGCGTGGCCACCACCTGCTACGCAACTTTTTCGTATGCCTCGATCTGGCAATTGTTGTGACTCGGGGTGCTGTGTCGTATCCCACCGCTGACGACCAGTTGTTGCGGGTCGGAAGGAAGGTCGCTGGAGGATACGAAAACAAAACCCGGTCTCTTGTGGTAGCGTGGTGTAGCTTCGGGTTGAGGAAACGACCGCTTACAAGATGGGGATACGAAGAACAAACAGGTTTATGGCACTATTTACACTTATTTACAGCATGGTAGGTTAGGAGTTCACAAACCACGAGCGTGGTGGTTGAACCACTACACAGTTCAGAGCTAGGTTCAGAGCCTTCACAAACTACGAACGTGGTGGTTGAACCTTTACTTGGTTCAGAGCCTTCACAAACTACGAACGTGGTGGTTGAACCTTTACATGGTCCACAGCGACGTCCTGCACTCTGCGGCGCCGTTATAAGCCCTCTCGGGCTTCTCCTTGTTCAGTGGAACACCAATCACACACACCCACAACAGGTGAGGGGTACGAGCATGCACGGCGCACGTGAACATCCAATTTTGACTCAAGATCACTGCACTGAAAGGTGGCGCCAGAGGGGCTCTTGCTCGTCATGTGTGTCGCGGGTCGAGGGGTCCCAAGCTTCGGACAGCAGACATCAAACGGTCCGCCAATCTGTCCGCTCAATTAGCAGGGCACTTTGTGGTGGCGGTCGCCGTTTCTTCAAAGGAAGACGCTGTTTTTGTTGTCCTCTCTGGAACGGCTTACAGCTTCGTGGCGACACGATGTCTCATCCTCCGGCTAGCAGGGACAATACCTGGCGGGCATAGGCAGCCTTCCAGTCGGCTACCTCTTTGAGGATTAAAAGAGCGCCGCTCCCCCGTCAGCTCTCGACGCTGGTTCCAAGAAAACCGGGTTTTTAGGCGTGGGAACGCTGCCCGGCTACGCTTCTCAGCGACAGCATGGCGCCTACCGACGACGGTCATAACAGCTTCCCCCTCGCCAGATGAGTCACGGAGGGCAGCAGTCACCGCTGCTGCTCGCAGGGACGACGAAAGGTCCGAAGTCGAATCCCAGGAACTGGCCTTCGCTTGTGGCATGGTCTAGGTAACTGCCGAAATCTTCGACAGCGTTTCTGAAACTCGACCACATGCACAAGCAAGCACTCGGCCCCCTTCGAACAAACCAAGCCAAAAGAGGGATAGCAAACCAATTTTAATTACTAGCTTTAACAAAAGCTCACGCTCAGAACTCTCAGGACTCACTTGAGCAGAGAAACCAGACGTGCTCCCTTACAAATTTACATAAGATGCACGAAAAAAACTAAAATATCAATTTTGATACATAAAAAGCACCCCAGAATGGCTTAGAAAGAGCGGCTGAGCGCGTCAGCGTTTCCATTCAATTTGCCCTTTATTTACCTAATGTCAAAATGATATTTTTGAAGAATCAAGCTCCGCCTCACAAGGCGACTGTTCTTTGATGTCACGGTGTGCAGCCAAGTAAGGAGACACTGGTCTGTCTCTACTTTAAATTTTAGCCCCCCCCCCCCTGAGATAACACTGCCACTGATGAATGCTCTACACAATGCAGGCGCACTCCTTTCCTGAAGCGCAGTACGTTATCTCACGAGAGCCCAAATTCTGGCGCAAGTAAAGCGCAGCTTTGCTTCATACCATTGTCGTCCTGATTTAAAACAGCAGGCTCCCTTTCATCGCTGACCACTTTCATTGGTTCTGTCCCGCTGAGAGCATCAGTCAGGAACTCGGATTCAGTGAGCGCTAATTTTGTCCGAACGTCCGTCTTTGTTTACGGCCACCCATAATTGTCTACCACTGAGACGTTAAGCTCACCAGCCTCCCGAAAGCTTAACCTAAGCTGTGACCTAACGGTCTACCTCAACGTTTAGAGAAAGCTTGATAATCTGCTCATGATCACTAGATCAATCATTCTTCAAAGAAGACAATGACAAAAAATGTAACAAACACTGCCTTCTAGCAGGTTTGTTCAGTTAGTTACCTGCCTTCGCTAACGCATTTGATTGAAAAAACCACTGAGTTCTTCTGAGCATTTTCAATCAACCTTATGCACACAGCGCTGCAAAATGCACGGCACTACTAACTAAATGCTTTAGTCTTCAAAGTTGATCTAATTACTTATCCTTACGTTACGTTTCAACACTTGTGTACAACACAAAAATAATCTTCGGTGTAATACTCATCAAAATCACCTCACAATAATGCACAGGTTTTCGCTAAAACTGTGCACCCATGGCTCTCAATTCTCATAATGCGCAATGACAACTCCACTGTGTTGCGCCAAACTTAACCATTTTACGAAATCATCTGGTCTATGTTAATATCTTCTTCCTTAAATGCCAATTCACGCCACATACACATGACAGTAAAGGCATACGATATTAAACTAAACCTTTGAAACACTAAAAAAACAGAACAATTTTTTAGTTTTTACCTTTTCGGTATATTCGTACAAATGATTAACGGACTTCAATTTTCAGCCTTTAGTTCGGCGGTTTTCCTTTTCTTTAAAAAAATTAAGACCGCATCTGGTAACCTACAAACTTAAACAGACCAATATGCATCTCCAATTCAATACTGAGTAGCCATATTTAACAAGCACGTGCAACCATTGTTAAAACTGACCGCCCCCTTTTCTCAACTAGAATCCTCTGAATCGCACACGATGGGGTCGTGGTCCCGGCAGTTTTCCTGCACGCCTGAGGCTACTAAACACACGAACGTTAGGCTGTGTCCTGCCGTCACGCCTCATTTTCCACTTCGGCCTGTTCCCCTCAGGAATTTGAAAGGGACACGAGGAGCAGGGGTGAAACCTGTGCCGTTTTTCCTTTGTGTTCTCCCCTACGCCGTATTTAGCCACTCTGCACTTTCGACTTTAGGCCCGTGTACCTGGACGCGACGGGGGCGGGCTAAGTTGAGTGGCGGGTTCAGCTTACCTCGACGCGCCCGAGTTTATATGAACTCGCACGGACGAGTTGAGGTGAGCGAAGATCGCAGTGACGCTTTGCGTCGAGGCGAGCCGAAAGCCCGTCTTCCGGTACCGGTTTCCGCTCCTCCAAGCCTGCGCTCTCGCCTCTCGCCGCTGTGGGCTGCGGTTGTTTACGCAGTTGTCGCTCGCATCCTCTGGGGCTGCCCGGAGGATCCCCCGCCCGCCGACCTCCTTTGCTCACCCCCCACCGAGGGACAATGGGAGGCCCTTCTCTCCAGCAACGACATAGACATCCAGACACGGGTCCTGAAACGAGCGGAAGAAGTCATCGAGAAGCACAGCCTGGCAGCCTTCGTGGCTTAGCCTCCTTTACCCCTCACCCCTTCGATTAATAAAGTTGTTACTCACTCACTCACTCCGCAACCGCGATGGCTGTCTTGGTATTTTTTCTCAGTTTGCACCAGCTGTACTTTATGGCTGTGTTGGTGTCTTGGCTAACACTGCACAACGCGATGGCAGCAGTGGTTCTGTTGCGGCACAGCGCTCGCTGCAGGCGTATCCGCAGCCTGACGCACCGTCCCCTCTTCTTCCCTGGCTGGTCTCTCCAGGAATTCGCCGTGATTCATGGTTTGTAACGCCTTTCATTTGTGTACCTGATGCTGTGGAAAATCCTTTGAAGCCCTACACGCGAGTCATTTTTTGCAATAGTTGTGGCTTGTCGCTAATACGAATTAAGCGGCGCCCTGAACCTCGTTGAAAATTTTAAATTGAAAACAATAAGCAGTTTTTAAGTGAAAATGACTAAAGACCCTCATCAATTGTTGGAACAAAGTGTACAGTTCCACCACAATTAAGTGCACCGTGTTCCTCTTGCCTCATACGCTCACCCTGTTTGGCTACTCTGATTTCTGTGGCTTTTGGACTGGACAGTGAGATCCTTACAAGATGAAGTTTTTATCTGAGGGCTTGTAATTTCAATTGGAATGCAATGTACATTTTTCAGTAAAATTTCTATCGGCTTACGTAAAAATTCATACGGCCGCATACCATTCTGCCGTAATTTTACACCTCTATTTCTATTGTGCCTCGTTTATGCTTAAAAATGAAAGTAATTTGCTATTTTTTTATATTTCCTTGCAGGATTGGAGCAAATCACTCAGTTTTTTCTCGTTGACTAAAGCTAGCAACGTCGTTTTTTTATCATCTGTCCACATGGTGCGTGGAGCCTGCGAGGATGTCATCGTGCCTAGCGAGCGCGTACCGGCCTACAGAGAAAGAACAACGTCGGAGTTATGGGGACAGGGGACGCGGAGACTGCGACGGGCGGGAGAGGTCACGAGCCGTCAACTCAGCGCGACCGGTTATACATGCCCTTTCTGAGCGCGGCGAGTTCGGTAAATTTACCCCCTGTCTCCGGGTCGACGGGACTCTTCGCGACGACTCTCCGCCCCGACGCGTCCGCTTATACATGGGGAGGGCGAGTCCAGAAAACCTGTTTATTTCGACTCAACGCGCCCTCGTCGGGTCAATGTAAACGGGCCTTTTGACCAACCGGGTAAGGCCGCTTTCCCGAAGGCGTCGAACGCAAACGCGCTTTTCCTTGGGGTAACGCACCTCGTTTCCCCCCTCTACATCTGGCTTGCCGCTTGTGCCTCTCGGAACGCCACCATGGACGTTTCCTGGAACGGATTAACGGCCTACCCTCTCATCTTTCTTGCGACTGAGTGGGGCCTGACTTAGGCTTGCGCAGTGAGGAACGCTTCTGCTTCTTTCTTTTTCGGCGATGTTTTCTTGCCTCCTTTCTCTCGATGCCATCATCATGTCGCGTCGGGAACTGAGGGGCCGGGAAGCTCGTTGAAGCTTGTGCTACACTTTCCCCGACGCTCAAACATTTTGTACTCGGTGTCACGACGGACTGCCGGGCCAAATTATCTTTGTTAATGCTGATGAAACTATTAACTGGGCCCTCTCCGATGGCATCGCTGCACTCCTGAAGCGTCGCGTTCCCGCTGTGTTTAGCCACTGTGCTAATCCTATCTGCATGTGACGATCTCGAGACGTCCTCTCGAGGCATGAGGATGGTTTCCAGCTCCTTACTGAGCCCATTAGGGCTGCTGGCACACACCTCATCCTCGCAAGGACCGTCTTTTAATACTGTCTCTACCTCGAGACCGGCCAAGGCCTCGTTCTCTACATCATTTACATTGATGCATTCGAGAATATGCGGGCCCTTTTCTAGCGCGATTTCTGGTTCTGGCCTTTCATGACGCGCTTCAACGTCCAGCGCTTTCCGACGCTCCTGAACTTCCGGCTCTCTGCGACGCGCCTCGCTTTCAGTCTCTGGTCTGAGACTTTCTTTCTTTTTGCTAACAGAATTTCCAAATCTTCTGATTAGCTCTGCTTTCACAACTTCGTAGTTGTTCGCGTGCTGCTCACTGAGTCGCGCAACAACGTCCGCTGCCTCGCAGGGCAGAACCGTGCGTAGCTTCTGAGACCAGGTGTCTCACTCACACTTCAGTTCACTACACTTCCGTTCAAAGAGTCTAAGATACAGGCCCATATCCCATGATACCTCATATGGCTGCATGTACCTAGACATCTCGAACTCTGCCTCATTTTCGAGAAGTACTCCTTGCTGGAGTCCCAGCCTCTTACTCAATTCGTTATCTTGTTTGAAAAACTTTAGCTCTAGGCCTTCTCTTTCATCTTCACTCTTTCCTTCCATCTGAGCTGCTCTTAGTTTTCTTTCGATGATGAGGTCCCATTCTTCACTTAGTTCCTCATCGTCAGCCCCCAAATCATTATTCGCTTGAATGATTATAGGTTTTCGTGCAAAACCTTTTGTATCGATCCCCAATTCCTCACACAACAGCAACAAGTCTGACTTCTGCAGCTCCCGTAAGTCCATGATCTTACCGAGTGCTCGCTACTTCCAAAAATAACTTCCCGAAACGGCGAAACTGAGTCTTTCGGCAAGGTTAACTACCAGTTCTAAAATTTAACCCTCTTTTAGAACCTGGTTCACTCAAAGGAAAAGCCAAGCACTCACCCATACGTGATCCATGTCTCGAGCCAGCTGCTTCTCCTGGGCCGACTGTTGTTGTCACTTGTAGCTTCGAATCCCACCGCTGATCACCAGTAGTCGCCTCGGATCCCACCGCTGCCACCTGTTGTTGCGGGTCGGAAGGAAGGTCGCTGGAGGATACGAAAACAAAACCCGGTCTCTTGTGGTAGCGTGGTGTAGCTTCGGGTTGAGGAAACGACCGCTTACAAGATGGGGATACGAAAAACAAACAGGTTTATGGCACTATTTACACTTATTTACAGCATGGTAGGTTAGGAGTTCACAAACCACGAGCGTGGTGGTTGAACCACTACACAGTTCAGAGCTAGGTTCAGAGCCTTCACAAACTACGAACGTGGTGGTTGAACCTTTACTTGGTTCAGAGCCTTCACAAACTACGAACGTGGTGGTTGAACCTTTACATGGTCCACAGCGACGTCCTGCACTCTGCGGCGCCGTTATAAGCCCTCTCGGGCTCCTACTTCTTCAGTGGAACACCAATCACACACACCCACAACAGGTGAGGGGTACGAGCATGCACGGCGCACGTGAACATCCAATTTTGACTCAAGATCACTGCACTGAAAGGTGGCGCCAGAGGGGCTCTTGCTCGTCGTGTGTGTCGCGGGTCGAGGGGTCCCAAGCTTCGGACAGCAGACATCAAACGGTCCGCCAATCTGTCCGCTCAATTAGCAGGGCACTTTGTGGCGGCGGTCGCCGTTTCTTCAAAGGAAGACGCTGTCTTTGTTGTCCTCTCTGGAACGGCTTACAGCTTCGTGGCGACACGATGTCTCATCCTCCGGCTAGCAGGGACAATACCTGGCGGGCATAGGCAGCCGTGTAGTCGGCTACCTCTTTGAGGATTAAAAGAGCGCCGCTCCCCCGTCAGCTCTCGACGCTGGTTCCAAGAAAACCGGGGTTCCAGGCGTGCGAACGCTGCCCGGCTACGCTTCTCAGCGACAACATGGCGCCTACCGACGACGGTCATAACACAATGCAGGCGATGGCAAGTGGAGGGTAAAAACCATTTTGCGTATTTTTTCCCCCTTCTGTAAAGAGGATCTCTCGGATGGCTGCGCATCCCGAGTAGTCTCCTTTTCACCGCACTATGCATCGGGAGACACCAGCCGACGCATACGCAGCAACCAACGACCCACGGCACGCTGATGGATCCTTCCCCGGACACCGATTGGGTTCTACTCAAATTTCCTGCCGTCACCTCGGCCAGCACGATCTAGGAGTCAACCCAAACCTTATCGTCGGCTTCAGCCCGCCAGAGGCATGCTTCTTGCGCTGCCCGTGCGCAGCCCTCTGGGCCACCGGCGTCTTCTCCGGCCAGGCCTGGGGAGAGCGGAATATTTGGGAGCCGCTTAAAGGCTCAGCGACACTAGAAGACACCCACCGATGACTCTCGTTGCACGCAAGAGGGATAAGGGTGCCTGGCTGATGCAGCTCCTCCAGAGACCTAGTTTGTCGATGAGACGACTCTTTCAGGAACGCGCTACCATCACGCGTTGGCGTGATCGCTGTCGGCAAACAAACTCGTCACGCTAACGCCTGCTCGTTTTTCATCGCGCCAGCTGCAGTACGCACGCGCGCTCGGCTAACGAAACGTGCCGTGCTCGACGAGCCCTGCTTCGGCAATTATATGACACTGAGGGAATGCTGCCACGAGGGCGAAGAAAAAGTGCGGCTGCCTCTTGCGAAAACACTGCTACGCCTGTTAGCCGTTTTGTCTTTGTATTCTTCCGGCATCGCATGAATAACAATGTTTGTTTTACGAGTACTGGTCTGGGAAAGGCTTATTTAACCAAGCCATAAGGAGGGGATTTCGGTAAACAATTTTTTGTCTCTGGTGAAAGCGTCGTGTTCGCATTGTGTCCCTTTGTAGCCGAACGAGCAGCGGGCGTGACACAACAGCAAACGATGGCACACAAGAAAAAAGATCGCGTCACTTTATTCCGTGTTTTTTTTTTTGCTTTCTAGTCGAACAATTGCAGTGTGAGATATTCTTTGTTCTCTTGGCTGGTATGCGGACCATCTTGGTACTTTTTTTGGCTTCTCTGATCGCTATGAACATCGAGACAATTAAGCCATATGTTTACACAATGCACACTCGTTTGAACAACTGCTTAACAAGCTTAATAAGAAAGTGTGGTGCCTATGACTTGTGCAAAATTTACAGCTGCAAACTTTGTCAAGCTATTTGGAGTTAAACATCAGTAAAACGACGAAACTCCACCAAAGTTTTCCCCTAACTAATAGTTGACCAACACGGTGAGGTAAAAAACTTGGCTTGGAATGGTGTCCTTCAGTTGATGAAAAATGTCGCTTGAGTTTCGCGAGGACCATTTTAAGTGAAACGGCAATTCTTTATAGACGCAATAGAAGCAAGGTGCCTTTTTAACGACTCAATGCCAGTATTCTCGTTGACTTGTTTCTTTCCTTTGTTTTTCTTGCCTTTTTTCACTTACCAGGTACGTGGGAAGGCTGGGCGATTTCCCGCCTACTTTGAAGCAAAGAATGAACAGAATATCCCCTTTCACACTTTCATATACAATGTTCCAATTCCATTTCTCAACCATGGAAGCAGCGGGGCTCTAAGCCAGGCATAGAGACATTGTGGTACAGCTGGCGCAGCCGTAAAACTGCTTTATCTTCGCCCCGGTTCGCCATCCGGACGTCAACTAAAACCTTCGCTTAACCACCATAAAGGCTTCAGTGATATGATATTGCACGCATAGGGCCGCCACGAGAGAACTCGAAGAACCAAGCAGTTGTTTATTGCAGCACGGTTGTTGAGTTGCCAAATGTAAACAACCCTTACGCGTGGCTCAAAGTATCTCGGTGGGTGGTTCCGGCATCAATCAATGGTATCGGCATCGTTCATCTCCCATGAGGACTAAGAAATACAGCGCTGGTGGCATGCTCGTATTTTGCACGTCTCATGAGGATGTCAGGAATGTTCCCGTTGTAATACCAAAGGCGACAGAAAAAAGTTACACCATCTCCCACTAAAGATAACCATGTGGGGATGCAAAGTAACGCTAGTGTTCACTTGTGTTTCCAATTGTTGTTTCTATATTTATGTCTCCATGTGTTTAATTTGTGTGTGGACTGCTTGTGTTTCCATTTGTTGTTTCTATATTTATGTCTCCGTGTGTTTAATTTGTGTGTGGACTGTGGAGCTGCATATATGTTGTGTACCGCTTATGTTAATGCTCTTCCACTTCTGTGTATTACCGTGTGTGTGCCAAAACGGGAATACCCAGCGCTGCTAGGCCAGTGCAACGAAGTGAGAACACAGCAGTATATACGAGCACACAGCTGGGGCGGAGAAATAAATAAAAGAGGAGAAATGAAGCGGAGGCAGCGCTCTGCCACCTCCTCCACCCCACCTTTTCTGACCTCCTAGCGCTCACGCAAGGAGAGGGAGAGTTGGCGCATCCGCAGTGGGGGAGCGGATGGTCGCCAAGGAACGGACACAGCCTGGAGCATAAGCAGCTTCGCATTGAAAATTTCGCAAGCCCAATACTCCACCGACCTTGTCCAAGCCCAGCCTAAAGGTGTCGCAAAGTTCATGCTACACAATAAAATTGCGCATAAGCTTGTAGATTGGCGCTGGAACCCTTGACAAGGTCCGTTCTTAGCAACTGCGACCAATCATGACGCGCCTCATATTCAAAAGTGCTCTGCTGTATGGCTGTAGCGTGGCGATATTGATAGTTCAAGTTATTGAGGTAAACTAGAGAAGCCGAAAGGGGGCGGGCGATATGTGAAAGCGACTGAGTTGGCACATGCTTCCTCACGACAAAATAATTTAACTATGCATTTCGGCTTGAGCGACTAGTGTCTCATTAGGGGGTATTTGTTCATATCAGTACGAAGACAGTACTGCCATACATTACAGCGAGAAGACAAGGACAAATCGAATGCTGCGTAATTCGTTCGAGAGAAGATTAGTAGAAGAAACAACTCCCAGTGACAACCTTAATGGTATACTCAATGAGCGACAGTTCGCGCAAAGTGGTGACTGCCTATATTGCCCCGAACTGAGGTCTGAATTATTCCAAAAGCAAGCAAAGAAATACTTCCTCGAATCCGACTTGTGCTTTGTATAAGTTTACAAGTGTAGAACCAAGTTATTCAGAAAGCAAGCAAAGAAATACCATCTCGAACCTGACTTAGGCTTGGTACACGTTCATAAGAGTGAATGTTTGGGCTATAGTTGGTGTGTAGTCAAACTGGCAAGTTTTTTCAGCGCGCGAATATAAGGCAAAAAAGGACAGAGCACTCTTTTTGTTTACTCTGTCCTGTTTCCTGTATGCTCGCGCACTGAAAAAGCTCGCCAGTATAAGTTTGTATTTTTTACAAGTTTGTATTTTGTATCAGTTTGTCACTTGTATAATGGTTTGTATCTTGCCACCGCTGCATGCTTGACAGCATCAATGCAACACTTGCAAATACAGCTGACTTCACACGTATGTGCTTGTGTTTTTTCTTTATGGCAGGCTACACAAGGAAGCCCAGGCCTTTGTCAGACATCTCAGCCTTTAGCCCCAGCTTCCCCCTTTGTACGAATAGAGAATGAACCTCACTATGAACAGCTCATCCAAATTTTGCATTTGTGCGTGCAAGGAGAGTTCAGAAAAAGAGCGCGAGCTTGCTGTCTGCTCATGCAGGTGCCCTCCTTCCATGCAGAGGCGTGTGCGTACTCACAGAGCTACTGTTTCATGCTGTTTTACGTCAAACAGCACAAAATTGGCTTACACCTGACATTAAATGAGAGCGGCGTTTTGATCTGAGGCGCTTCTTGCCAAGGGATGTCACCACATGCCAGTGCCGTGTTCAATAACCGCACTCCAGCACACAGGAATCGCAATGGGAGAATGTGATTGTCATTCACCATGCGCGCTGGAGGTCATGACGCGTGCTGATGTAACTCTTTTTCCCCGTGCCATTCATCCTTACGTGTAGCTTCCAGTGAGCTCATCGGGGCAAAAACACAAGTGTTTAAAGCTAGCGACAAATACTCCGCTCGTTCTTGGTGGATTTGAGAATCTTTTTTCGAACAATCGATTTGTGAGGCAATAAACTCCTACACAGAGATTGTTCGATGATTACTTGAATATGTGGCTCAAGAGCCACTTAAGATTATGAAGGTTCCACTGTGTGGCCTCGTTGCGATTTGCCTGTGTGTCAAGGACTTAGCCAGATAGTATGGATTCATGATGTAATGCAGTGGGCCTTTACACAAAAAAGCAGAGAGAGAGAGAGCAACAAGCGAAGCCAAGCGCTATACGGACTAGTGTTGTGTCTTTTGCAGGTACCAAGGGTACCGCTTGGCTATTATACTGTGTACGTTGACGCGCTGCCCCTTAGCCGCACAAGGACCTTCTTGAGGTGTGTGTGTGTGCGCGTACGTGTGTGTGTGTGTGTGTGTGTGTGTGTGTGCGCACTACGGATTTCAGCAACACCTTTTTCCCCGACAGCATGTGATCTACAGTCCTAATGTATATATACCTTGCCACCATAGTGCCATGACCTAGATCTCAAACTGCCTAACCTTCAACGACCCTTTGAGGACAGAACTGTGCAGTATTAGTTGCATACGACGCCGTATAGAAGCCTCTTGTGACTGCCTTCACTCAGCGCAATAATTATTTACAACCACCCACATGCCCCCATAAAGGCCGGCCTTCGGGTTATTTCGTGAAACCACTTTGCGCGCTCCATACATTTGGAAACACGATCGACGACGTTGGACACTCTACACAGTAAAAGTTTTACACCCCTAGGGGTGTAAAAAGGGTGTTTTACAGATTTACACCCTTTTTTGAATGATTGTAACACCCTTTTTTGCTGGTACACCCTCAGAGAAGGGTGTAATGGGCATAAGGGTGTTATTATGCCGTTCGTGAGGGTGTTGAAGAACAGAAGGGCGTACACCTATAATTGTTGCAATAAAAATGGTTCCGTTTAACGTCCCAAAGTTGTCATATAATCATTAGAGACGCCGTACCAAAGGTCTCCGAAAATTTAAACCACCTGGGGTTATACTTAAGGTACACCTAAGTCTAACTACACAGGTCTCGCACTATTTCTCGTCCACCAAAAATGTGGCCGCCGTGAACTGCCGGGATTCAATCCTGCGACTTGCGGGTCAACAGTTCAGCACCATAAGCACCGGACCACTGGCGCGGGAGTGCACGTGCAAAAATCGAGCTGCATCCATGCTTGCAAATAAAATGCCACGCATAGCGCAAGGAATGCCTTTCCTATGGGATAACAATGTCGTAGAGATGAAAAAAATCAAAGAAATGATTGAGGTATTGTCAAAAATTTACAGAACACTCTAAGAATAATTGAGAAAATGTAAAAGAGACTAATTTCTTCTCGCACTGTATGATTCGACATGCTTTGCCACTTTATATCGTCCACATTATATGTGAATGAAAGAATGGGCTGTCACGATCTACGGACAGCACATATTTATATGCAGAAGCAATTGAGAAAAAAGCTTGAATTTATTACAAAAAACCCTTGCTCGGTCAAAAGCCGTTCGAATGCAAGTCGTTTTCACAAGATTATCGAAGACGACACGTGCTTGGTCGAAAAAGAAAACAATTCACAGTATACCTTCTGCAACCATGTGGAGCACGCGAAGTGATGCTTTAGGTCAAGAAATAAAGGTCAGAGAATGGCATGGTCAGTGCACGCAGCGCCTACGAGAGGAGGGAGAGACACACCTCTCGCCCCCGCACACACACACACACACACACACACACACACACACACACACACACACACACACACACACACACATATATATATATATATATATATATATTGTGGGCATTTAGTATACCAATCCTCTTCATCTGCACATTATCATCATTATCATGTATTGCTTATGCATCCTCATCGTTGTCACGTATGATCATCATCTTGGTTCGTGCATCTCCGCTGTCGGCTGCCGCTTCTTCGGGCCTAATAAAGGCCTTCCAAACCAAGACTTCATACGTGGTGGAGCGTGCTGTTTGATCCCTCGTCATCCTCTCAACCACTCTACCCCCTGGAGCTACGTTCAGGTCGCCGCTTGGGCCAGGTGTCCGGAAATATGTCGCACCAAGAAGAGGTCGGTGCTGCAACCGTTCCCACTCCGCCACCGCGTGCCGCGCCTTTTCACGTCATTAACAGCCCCCAGCGTGAGCCCCATCCCTTCGCCGGTATGCGCGGGGAAGATGCGGAGGAATGGCTGGACGATTTCGAACGTGTCGGCGCTGCTAACCGGTGGGATAACACCTACAAACTCGCTTACGTGTCATTCTACCTCACGGGTGTCGCGAAGACGTGGTTCCTCAACCACTACATCGACATCTCCGACTGGTCAGCCTTCAAATATCAGCTTCGCCATGTCCTTGGCACACCGACTGTTCATTCGGCTCTCGCAAGGAAAGCTCTCGCGGCTCGGAAACAGAACATCGGGAAGTCGTATACATCCTACATCGAGGATGTCCTTTCACTTTGCCGCCGGGTTGAAACCCCAATGACAGAGTCAGACAAGGTACGCCAGCTTCTTAAGGGGATTGCACCCGTCGCATTCAATGCCCTTGCAATCCAGAATCCAGCTACTGTTGCTGACGTTGCGACAACCTGTCAGCGCCTCGAAGAACTCGAGTGTATGCGCCTACAACCGGACAGTGACGCGGCCCGTATTACGGCAGATCCAAACCTACGAGACACAATAAGGGTGATTATACGCGAAGAATTGGAATCAATGGGATTCACACTACCTTCAGTGTGTCCCATGCAGTCTTCTTCAACGTCATTGCGGGATGTCATCAGGGAGGAGCTCACGTCCATGACCCACCTGGCCCACCTGCAGCCTACTGTCGCTCGTACTCTCCCATCGTTCTCGCATGCCGTCGCCGCACCATCAGGCACCGTCAGCTCGACGCCGCCGCCACCAACGTACGCGTCGGTTGCTGCCACACCTCCCAGAATCTTTCCCACGAGCTTTCCATCACCACCGCCTGAGCCATCATCTGTCCCTCTCACTGCTCTCTCTCCCGGTGCATCTAACACAAGCTACTACCCTTCTTATCGATCGACTCGCCCTACGTGCTATTATTGTGCCTATCGTGGTCACATTTCACGCTTTTGCCGGAAGCGCCAGCAAGATGAGCGCCGAGGGTACGACATACGCGAACGAGACTATACCGCAGGAGCCTTGTACCAGGGCCGTCGTTATTCGTCACCGCCGCGTCGGTCTCCATCTCCGCCAGCATCCGGTGAACTGCGCAGTAGTCATCGATCAACCAAACGCCGTTCACCATCGCCCTACCGTCGCTCCTCTTCTCCTCTTCAGCCTGCTTCCCTCGCTTCTGATCGGCGTCCGGAAAACTAAGCGATGCAGTTTTTGGAGGACAAACTGCATTCCAACACAGTACTCCAATTCCTCCAGCGCGCCCTTACAATATGATTGCAGTCTCAGTTGAGGGAGTGGACGTTGATGCTTTGGTGGACACTGGGGCTGGGTTTTCTATTATTCGTGCTGATTTGTGTACCCGTCTTCGAAAAGTCACGACGCCTTATGATGGACCAACACTGGTTACAGCCCAGGGAACAATGATTCGCCCTTCCGCTCTCTGTACTGCCCGTGTGCTAATCGACGACATTCTTCATTATATACAATTCGCTGTGCTATCCCCGTGCTCCCACGAACTCATTTTAGGCTGGGACTTTCTTTCATCTGCTTCCGCGGCTATTTGTTGTGCACAACGTGTCGTCCATCTTACTGACACAGACCACTTGCTTAGTGACGAAACCTACAGGCCACTTCGACTCGTCGCTGCTGTAGACATCGAGTTACCCCCAAATGAACATCAATTAGTCACTGTTTTGTCCAACGACGTTGACTCTGGTGACATTTTGGTCACTCCATCGCCCCGTTGCCTCAATAAAGGCATAGCTCTCGCATCAGGTGTGGCTCGCTTCAACAATGGATCAGCTGTCCTCGCTGCTACGAACACCACACCAGATAAAATTTTACTGCCGCGGGGCACTACTGTCGCCTGCGTTGCCGATCTGGAGCCTGTGTGCGTCGTGCCTCTTACCCCTGCCTCCCCATAAAGGCCATCTTGGAGATCATACTGCTTCCTCGGCCTTTACAGCAGCCATCAACAAGGACTTGACAGACTCACAGAAGCAGCAGCTGCTTGATTTGTTGCAAAAGCATGCCAACTCTTTTGACATTCATTCATCCAGCCTGGGTCAGACAACTGCTACAGCACATCGTATTCAGACCGACGGAACATCCATTGTGCATCGTCGTCCTTACCGCGTCTCCCTAGCCGAACGGAAAATCATTGAGGAAAACGTAGACGATATGCTGCAAAGGGAGATAATCCGACCCTCAACCAGTCCTTGGTCATCTCCAGTGGTTCTGGTGCGTAAAAAAGACGGATCCGTCCGATTTTGCGTCGATTACCGAGCACTCAATAAGATCACTAGGAAGGACGTATACCCCATGCCACGTATCGACGACGCCCTCGATTCCTTACAAGGTGCTGAATTCTTTTCAAGCCTCGACTTGCGTTCTGGCTATTGGCAAATCCCCATGCACGAAGATGACAAAGAAAAAACGCCGTTTGCAACCCCAGATGGCCTATACGAATTCAATGTTATGCCGTTTGGTCTATGCAATGCGCCCGCAACTTTTGAGCGCTTGATTGACACCGTGCTGCGTGGCCTGAAATGGAAGACTTGCCTATGTTACCTCGATGACATTGTTGTCTTTTCGTCGACGTTTCCTCAACATCTGCAACGCTTGGACGAGATCCTGACTTGCCTTGCGGGCGCTGGTCTTCAAATTAACACCAAGAAGTGCCATTTCGCCAGCAGATCTCTCAAGGTCCTTGGTCATGTTGTGAGCAAAGACGGAATTCGTCCAGACCCTGAGAAAACTGCTGCGGTGCTTCGCTTCCCTCGCCCTGAGAAGCCGAAAGATTTGCGAAGTTTCCTTCGTCTCGCCTCTTACTTTCGGCGATTCATACAAAACTTTGCCTCCATAGCCGCACCACTCCATAAGCTACTTGCTTCTGGTACGCCCTTTCAGTGGTCTCAGGAATGTGAATCGGCTTTCGACAGGTTGAAGAGTGCCCTCACGACCGATCCTGTACTTTCTCATTTTCACGATGGTTCACCGACCTTCCTCCATACGGACGCTAGCGGCCACGGTTTAGGAGCCGTCCTCCTCCAGCGCGACAACTCTTCGCGAGAGCGAGTCGTTGCGTACGCCAGCCGCGTCCTCTCCGCAGCCGAGAGGAACTACACGATCACCGAGAAGGAGTGCCTCGCCGTCGTTTGGTCAGTGCAGAAATTTCGTCCCTATCTTCACGGCCGCCATTTCACAATTGTGACCGACCACCACGCTCTATGTTGGCTTTCGACACTCAAGAACTTGTCGGGACGCCTCGGCCGCTGGATTCTACGCCTACAAGAGTATGATTTTGCCATCGTATACAAGTGTGGCAGGAAACATAGTGACGCCGACGCTCTTTCTCGCTGCCCACTACCAGCGACTCCACTCGGGGTTTCCGCAATCAATTCGCACAACACGCCCTCGGAGTTCACGTCTACGGCGGTTTCCTCTCTCGCCTCTATGGACCACCTGCCTTCGGACGACCCGCACGATTTTTCTTCTCGACAGCTGGCTGACCCATACTGTCGACGTATTATAGGCTACCTCACTGGCAGTTCCCGTCCACCTAATGCGAGGCTCCGTCGCCAACTCTCGCAGTTTAGGCTGGACAACTCGGTGCTGTACCGCAAAATTTACCATCCTGACGGTCAGCGCTGGGTTCCCGTTCTACCCCGATCGCTTCGGTCCGAAGTCCTCAGAGCACTTCATGACCATCCGACGGCTGGTCACCTTGGTTACCACAAAACCTATGATCGCCTTCGAAGTCGGTTTTATTGGCCAGGTATTACCACTAGTGTAGCTCAGTACGTTGGGTCCTGCACTACCTGCCAATGTAGAAAACTACCCACATCTGCTCCAGCCGGTACACTACAGCCTCTTCCATGCCCAGCCACACCATTCGAAGTTGTAGGCATCGATCTTTATGGCCCCCTTCCAGTCAGTGCTGCTGGAAACCGATGGATAGTAACAGCCGTTGACCATTTGACGCGCTACGCCGAGACGGCATCTGTCACTACCGGTTCAGCTTCTGAAATTGCTGACTTCATCCTCCGAGCCATTATACTGCGTCATGGTGCTCCACGTGTATTGCTCAGCGACCGTGGATTGGCCTTCCTTTCACAACTAGTGAACGAACTTCTTCGCGCCTCTGGCACAACTCACAAGACTGCCTCTAGTTATCATCCCCAAACTAACGGCCTCACTGAGCGATTCCACCGCACTCTTGCTGACATGATCGCCCCCTACATTCAACCAGACCACAAGAACTGGGATGTAGTTCTACCATTCGTCACTTTCGCCTACAATACGGCTATTCAGCGGACAACCGGCTACTCACCATTTTACCTAGTTTATGGACGCTCCCCTACTTCTTTGCTGGACGTCTCCTTCTTTACCTGCCATGCGGATTCATCTCCATCCTCTTCAGAGGAATACGTTTTGCGGCTCGCAGAGAGCCGCCAACGTGCTCGTATAAACACTAAAGCCCGACAGCAAGACAGAAAGCTGGTTTATGATGAATCGCATCGTGCTGTATCCTTTCAACCTGGAGACGAAGTGCTCCTTTTGACGCCTATTCGCACACCTGGTTTGTGCGACAAGTTCCAGCCACGATTTATCGGGCCGTACACAGTTCTTGAAGAAACTTCACCAGTAAATTATCGCGTGACGCCACTTGTAGCCCCAGCAGATCGCCGTTATCGAACAACTGAAGTCGTCCATGTCTCCCGCATGAAGCCCTTCATGCGACGTTCTTTGTCCCCTTGACTTTCCGCGGCCAGGCTGGCCGCTCTCACGTGGGGGGAATCAGTGTGGGCATTTAGTATACCAATCCTCTTCATCTGCACATTATCATCATTATCATGTATTGCTTATGCATCCTCATCGTTGTCACGTATCATCATCATCTTGGTTCGTGCATCTCCACTGTCGGCTGCCGCTTCCTCGGGCCTAATAAAGGCCTTCCAAACCAAGACTTCATAATATATATATATATATATATATATATTTTTTATTTGAATATACTGCAGGCCCTTCACGGCCCAAGCAGGAGTGGGTACACAGATACATCGAAATACATACATTGCCAGAGAAAAAGAAAAAAAAATGAACAAAAAAATCATGGTGCAAATTCAATACACTGTATGCGGTTGATGAAAGAGTCAATCGTACTACAACAAACAATGTCATTGGGTAGGCTGTTCCAGAGGGAGATAGCCGACGGAAAAAGTGAATGTTTGTGAGCGTTTACACGACTTAAGGGTTGGCGTATTGTTTTAGAATGATTTAGTCGGAATGATTGTTTAGGCGGATCTTGCAGGTAATGAGAGCGTGATATGTGGAAATGACCATGATATAATTGGTAAAGGAATTTTAATCGTGACATTATTCTGCGTTGAAAAAGTTGTTTTAAGTTTGCCCTCGCGAGTAAATCTGCGGTACTGGACTGCCTCGCGAATTCTGAATATACGAACCTTACTGCCAATTTTTGTATTCGTTCTATTTTACTAATCAGGTACTTTTGATGTGGACTCCAGATGAGATCGGCGTACTCTAAACATGGTCTAATTAGTGTTTTGTAGGCATTTATTTTAATATGTGGTGGTGCATTGCGCAGTTTTCTTCTCAAGAAAGATAACTTCTTTTCCGCTTTCTGACACATGGCCAAAATGTGTGGTTCCCAGTTAAGGTTCGGCGTGAGTGTAATGCCTAGGTATTTTACTTGATTGCATTTTTCGATAATTGAGTTTCCAATCCTATATGTATAGTTAAGGGGGGTTTTCTTATTTGTAAAAGAAATGCAATGCGTTTTTGATGTGTTTAGTTTCATGCCCCAAGTATTGCACCAGGAATAAATTGCCTGAAGTGAATTGTTAAGTTTAGTTTGGTCGTCTGAATTGCGCACGACTGTGTACACGACACAGTCGTCGGCAAACAGACGCATCTGAATAGTGTTCTCAACGGAAAAGTGGATGTCGTTAATAAACATTAAAAACAGCAGAGGTGCAAGAACCGATCCCTGAGGTACACCAGAATAAACATCAAGTGGTTCTGATAGCTGATTGTCAATTTTAACGCTTTGTTTCCGTTTAGTTAAGAAGCTGTTGATCCAGGATATTATTTTGATATCAATACCAAAAGCCGATAGTTTTTTGACTAAATCCAGATGTGGGACAACGTCGAACGCCTTAGAAAAGTCTAAAAATATAGCATCTAATTGGACGTTATCGTTGATTGCGTTGGCTATGTCATGGGTTAATTCAGCTAATTGGGTTATAGTTGAGAGGCCTGATCTGAAACCATGCTGTTGTTTGTAGAGAAGTTCGTTTGTTTCTAGGTGAGTTATTATGGCCTTGAAAATTACATGTTCCATTATTTGCAGCACGAACTTGTAAGTGACACTGGGCGGTAGTTGCTTATTTCTAGTTTGGGGCCTGATTTATGTATAGGAACTACTACAGCATTGCACCAGTCGTCTGGTATTTGTGAAGTTTGAAGGGATAACGTGTATATTTTAAAGAGATACTTAGATGTCCAATTAGCGTATCGGCTTAAAAATGAGTTAGTGATTTGATCGGGGCCCGTAGATTTCTTTTGATCAAGCTTTTGTAATAGAGAAAGTATGCCCTCCTCACTTACGATTAATTCTTCCATGGGTATTTTCACAGTATAAGGAGGTAGTTGCGCATTACTGGTATGTTTCGTGAAAACTGACTGAAAAAACTTGTTCATCTCATTAGCAATGTGTTCGGGATCTTTAATGACTTGTTCCAAATTTTTAATTTGTGAGATTGAGTCTCGTTCATCTGATAAGTATCGCCAGAATTTTTTGGGACAGTGCGCCATAAACGAAGCTAACGTAGTGTTAAAGAAGCGGGTTTTTGCTTCTGACATTTTATGCTTTAATGTCCCGATAAGATCACGTACGTTGTTTTTGGTTCCCTTTTTCTGCCGTCGTTTTATTTTTCTTTTCAGTTGAATTATCTCACGCGTTATCCAAGGGTATTCTCGGTTGATGCGTTTCTTTTTATTCGGAATGAATGTGTCTTCGCAATATTTAACAGTGCTTTTAAAATGCGCCCAAAGTTCTTTTACGTCTGTAAGCTCAATGAATTCATGAAATTGTGTTTCCAGGAAACGTAGCACAGCAGGGTCATTTGCACGTGCATAATCTTTAAAGTAAGTAGGTAGTGGCTTTTTGTATTTCTTCGCGCATGAAATGGGGCAGGTTAAGGTAATCGATTTGTGATCGGAAATGCCATTCTCGATGGACGCAGAAGAACCTTCTAATGTACTACTTACAAACGCTAGGTCAAGTAAAGACGATGACGTCGCAGTGATCCGAGTGTTTTCAGTTACTAGTTGATTCAATGAAAACGCGAACGCTACGTCCAGTAGTAATTCTGAACTAGCAACGTCACGACCATCATGTGAACCATTGTTCCAATTTATTCCGGGAAGATTAAAATCCCCAGCAAGGATAATTTTTGACCTAGAGTTAGTATGCTTTGAAAGATAATCATGAATCACTTCAATGTAGTCAGGTGCCGCATTAGGAGGCCGATATACCCCTCCTACAATTATACTTTTATTATAATATGTTATTTTGCACCAGACGCTTTCGTGGTCGGGAATGCCATCGAGTTCAAAGGATTTGATATTTTTTTTAATTGCTACCGCTACGCCCCCGCCTCTTGACCCTCTATCTTTACGGAGCAGTCTGTATGAGGGAGGGACGACTTCCGAGTCACGTACTCCGGAGTGAAGCCAAGTCTCTGTTATTATTAGAACGTGAGGTTGGTAGGACGAAATTATGTTCTCTAAATCATCAAACTTGTTTAGCACACTTCTGGCATTGAGGGAAACGATTCTAAGTGTTTTAGTACTGTGCTGTCAGTTCGAGTTTTTCTTATTTGTAGAAGTTTTATGCGTAGTTGAAGTTGGTCGGTTGTTTCGTGGTGGACCCGTTTTCTTCGATATATCTGTTCTAGCATTCTTTACTGGGTCCCAAGTATAAACTTTATCATTGACTTTCAGTTTATCGAACGACAGTTTGACTTTTGCTCCTTTGGCCCTTTCGTTTGCCGCAGAGTGCCATAAGTGCGCGCGCATATCCCTTACTCTTTTGGAAAAATCTTCGGAAACGGATAAGGGCGTACCCTTGAGTTTATAACAGCAAGATAAGATTTTGTTTTTTTCACTGTAGTCGAAGAGACGTAGGATGATTGGCCTTCCCTGGCTGGTTCTATGGTTGCCTATTCTATGAATTCTTTCGATGGTCTTTACTTCGATACCGAGTGTATGTTTCAGAATGTCATCTTTTACTTTCTTTTCCAGTAAGATAGCATCTTCGTCAGACTCTTCCGTTACACCATAGATAATCAAGTTATTACGTCGGCTTCTGTTTTCTAAATCATCCAGTTTAAGTGCAAGACTTCCAATTTCACCTTTCATGGTGGCGTGCTTACTTTCATACTCGGCCAATTTTTCTTCGCAGTGTTTAAGTCGTTCCATATCAATTTCGATTTTAGTGAGCCTGGTTTCCATATTATCCACAGTTCGTTCAACCTTTTTCAAATTAGCCACTACTTCCTTTAACGTTTTATTTGTTTTAGTTTGTTCTTTGAGTATTTGTTTTAAAAGGTCATTGTTGGGACGGGTGTCCGATTCCGAATCAGAATTCGGACCGGGACTTAGCTCAACATCACCCGATGTTAGTAACAGTAGCTTACACACATCATAGCAATCAGCAATCAGGGCAACAAGAAAGCGTGGACTTGGCAGCACCATCAGGGTTACATCATCGTCTATTAATGAGGTTACCGAGTAATTGTTACTAACCTGCACAACGAAAAGAGCAGGAATAAGCATCGGTCCCTGGTCGGTGCCACCAAGTCCACTGAAGTGTCTCGTGTCATGAGCCAGGCTTTTATACTGTTGGGCGCCTGCTTGCGTCGACGAGATCGCGTCCGTGGCGTGGTAGCTGCGCTGTAGAGGTGCGTAGAAGATCGCAGGCGCTTGCGCAGATTCGTTCCCTGTTGTTGTGTCATCGGTGATCACTGGCGTAGTTCCATTTGTGTGCAGATGCGTGACCAGCCCGGTAGTGAGGCCTTTAGGCCATAGCGTAATCTGCACAACGAAAAGAGCAGGAATAAGCATCGGTCCCTGGTCGGTGCCACCAAGTCCACTGAAGTGTCTCGTGTCATGAGCCAGGCTTTTATACTGTTGGGCGCCTGCTTGCGTCGACGAGATCGCGTCCGTGGCGTGGTAGCTGCGCTGTAGAGGTGCGTAGAAGATCGCAGGCGCTTGCGCAGATTCGTTCCCTGTTGTTGTGTCATCGGTGATCACTGGCGTAGTTCCATTTGTGTGCAGATGCGTGACCAGCCCGGTAGTGAGGCCTTTAGGCCATAGCGTAATCTGCACAACGAAAAGAGCAGGAATAAGCATCGGTCCCTGGTCGGTGCCACCAAGTCCACTATATATATATATATATATATATATATATATATATATATATATATATTGTGGGACACTGTGACCCCCACGCCGTGAAATTTGTATTTTTTATCTATTCAGTTTGACATCCCTTCGAGGGGGGGGGGGGTGTATGAGGTGATCAGCAGGGGGCACTGCAACCCCCAACCCCCGTCGAGTTACAGTGCCCATCTCTGTTTCTCCATGTACCTATGGGGGTTTACATTGCCCCCTAAGTGACCAAGGGCCGCCCCCGCCCCCCTACCCCCGTGGTGGGCACGCCTATGCATAGGCACCATCAATCATTGCAATAAAAGTTTGTTTGTAAATGTGTGCGTCAACAATAGTGTATTTAGAATTCAAGAACATGAGTGTTTTAGGTGATTATTACCGCTGTTGTTCATTTGTTAAAAATGCACTGTACCTGCAAGCGTTTCAAACTTCGCGCGCTAAATTTATACGCGCGTTACTTTTGTTTATTGTGGAGATAAAATTATTTTTGTCTCTTTGTTATTATAGTATATATATTTCCGTTTACTTTTTGTACTTAAATGCATCACCAAAGCATTTTATTGCACCATTGTACGTCCGTGGAGCTGTAACCACGATACTTGTTCGTGCGTGCTTGCTCGCTGCCGTCGCTGGTCGGGCACCTCGCAGCTGGTCGGTACTGCATCGATTTTTCTCGTTTTTTGAGGTGTGCTTGCGCGCTGCGTTCGGGTTTTGTGTTCTGCCGGTGCTGCCTATTACGAAGATGAACTCTACTCAAGCGAGGACGTGTGGCGTCGCATTTTGGAACACTCGCCAGGTACGTACCACATTCCTGCTGTCTGCGCTTTGTCAACACCGAGAGCGTGATAACGACGCCATGCTACGTTTTTCCGTTACATGTAGGCGATAAGTGAGGTTTTTTAACGTAGCGAAGCTGTTGTGTGTGTTTTTTCATCAGGATGAAGGCGTTTTTGTGGAAAGTCGAGCGTGGGCGAGCTTTTTCTTTCGATTCAAGCATACTTCGGTGTGTGAAGCACATGGCGCGTGCGTGCGCAGTGGGAATTCGGCGGCGGGTTTGTGCGAGTTGTGACGGCGCCCGCCTCTGTCGCCAGTAGTGTTGACAGGGGGCCCTGCTCGCGATGGACCAATATTTTGGTTAAATGATTGTTGGGCGAAGACGGCGTTTGTTAGCTGTAGTCGTTGATTACGCCTAGGGCGCGTGTGTTTGGATCCCTTAACTTGAGGATTTTTTTTTGCATGCCTGTTCATATTGTGTGCTACAGGAGTCAATGGGTTCATATGTTGTTCGTCCAAAACAGTTTGTAAACAGTTTTATATGTTGTACGTCCTTTTTTTAAACTGCTATCAGAAATTTCTGCGGGTAGCCGAACATATGCCGGTGTATGCATCCACGCCGGCACGCATCTTTGAACTACCGTGTTACTCGAGTTCGCGTGCTGCATGCTCCCTCGTCTTAGATACGGCTCGCAAGGCTTGCACGTATGTACGCTTAGGTGTTTATGTAACCCGTTTAGTCAAATCTGAGCTTACGTTATACACCCGCAACATAGGTTGCCTGATGCGTTCGGGACCCATGAATTTCGAGCCGTTCGTTAAACTTGAACTGTATTTCCGAACAAAATTGTCATGGCTTATTGGGGCCGAATAACTGTAGCTTAACTGTGCGAGCCCTAATTTGATCAGTAGTTCATGCGGTAGAGCACAGTTTATTTTATCCAGCTTGCTTTCGCTATGCTTAGAATTCATTACTTTGTGGTGGTTTATTAAATATTGTATGTGCCTTGCCCAAACTTTGTGTTGAAACTTTGCTAAGCGCTTTTACTTGTACGAACAGTAAGGACTGTTTAGACCACCACCTCCAACGGCATTTAATAACAGATTACAAGCTTATGCCCGTCTGCTCAGAAACTCACATGAAAACAATGAAAAACCACACACTGGCCACAAATAAAAGCACAGTCTTTGTCACTTGTGAATAGGGCTCCTGTGTGGGAGCCAAAACGTCATGCTTTCAATTGGGGTCAGCATGTTGTTTTAATTGTCTTCACATCAAATAACAAGCTTAAGTAAATTCTATAAGCATGCGCTACAGTTATAGAAGGGATCTGTGGTGTTTGGAGAAACGAATGAATTATTTAACGTTCAAAACTTGCAATAATGTTATACATCATAGTATGCATACATAAGGCATGCACATGTTACTGTGAAAATTGGACAGTATGTTCATCTGACAATCATAAATATAGACTACATGTTTTTAACCTGTTGGCATTGATGCAATTACACAACTTCAGAAATCAGTCTCGTCAAATGTTTATTGTGTATTGCTAAATCGTGACCAATGCCTTCCAGTATTCTTGTTACTGAGATTGTTGCAGAATCTTGCATGCTTTATTGGGAAGGTATTTAGCTCAAGATGGGTGCATTGTATTAGCATTTCCATATTCTTTCCCAATATTTATTAGACAGCCTGTAATGAGGGGTATGTAGGAATGAGTGAGGGGCACTGCCTTTTTAGCCACCTGGAATCATTGAATTAACAGCCGTAATTTAACAGTTGACAATAGTAATTTAGTGAAATCAATTTTCTATGTTATCGGCATAATCGTCCTAATGTAGGCAGCCAGAAGAAAGTTACATTAGTTGTGTTCAAACTAAAATTCGTAATTTATTTTGTGTTACCTCCAATGGATAGTTGATCAAAGCGCATACTGTCATGTACGCGCTGCCCTATTAATGAATTGGCATGTATACGCACTATGCCAGAGCACTGTTCAAGTATATTTTGTTACACATCTGTTATGTGGAAAATGCATATTCTTTCGTAAGGTTGCAGCTATGTTCGCCAAAAACATTGAGGATGTTTTTGTTGTAACACTTCTGGTTTTCGTACAACCTACTCTTTTAAAACACAACATTCCAGTTCATTCTAAATAGAGTTCCAAATTCTGCTTCGCCAACAGACACATCAGTAAATTGTTTTTTTGTTTCTCTCGCAGTCTATACATGCTCGTCGTAGGAAGAGAGTGTGGGAGACGTCTGGACTAGCCCATCATCAAGGCTGCCTCGTGGAAAATTTGACTGCTGGTGCCCATCAGCAGCGCATGGCTTCTGTTTCTTCTGAAAAGCGAGCTGCAGAGAGCCACCTGGTAGCTGCATTCAAGGAGCACAAAGGTTCAGGGTGTTCAAAGTTAACCCTTTTGTTTTTCTTTAAAAGAGAAGTCAGCGCTGTAAGTTATGTATGTAAAAGCCACCTCTGCTGATAGCTATGTACCCAGGAGGATGCAATGTGAGACGATAATTATCACTGTCAGCGGTGCCATTAAGTTTTAATAATCAACTTAATAGTGACTGCAGCAGGAGATCATGTATGTGTTAAAATTTGAGCCAGTCACATTTCTACATATTATCATTTGTAAGAATTCTAGCATGCCTGTGCTCACATATCCTGCTGGCAATTGAGTTGCAGCTTGCATTATTATGTGTGCAGGACAGTGAGCACTAGCACAGACTCTCTGATTTCATGCATTTAATCTGACCGTGGGTGGAAGGCATGGGCAAACATTAAAATGGTTACTCTTGCTATTCGCTGGCGGTAGCAAGAACCGACTGCTCGTTCCGCTATGGAGTGATATTTTGCTGAACCTCACTGCCTTGCATGCGTAATCATGAAAAGCAAAATTACTTTCAAACGGGATACCTAGGAGCAGAAGCATAATCAAAAAAGTTTTCCAAATGGGACTGTGTAGAAACACGACTGTCTCCAACTATTTAATGCAAACATACCTGCTTATTTGTGTTACTAAAATTTCAATTTTTTTGGTTGATTGGGCAGATGACAGCATTATTTTATTACTTTGTGTCCCCCTGGACACAATCTGCCAAGGTGTTTTCTGTTCTTAAGGCTAAAATTCAATGTAACTAGACAGCACATTTATGAATGTGTCAGTGCTACTTACTGAGCTCTTTATTGAATATTTTGTTTTTTCCAAGATTTACTGAGTGAGTTGCTCGCCAGACTCGCATGTCATGTTAATTGACGCCTTATGTGCAATTGGTCATTTAAAAACACTTTTTGTGTTGTGATAAAAAGTAGCACATTAATGATTATATCTTCAGTGTAACCTTCACTGCATATTCTAATATATTTTTCTTACCTTGTTATTTCAGTGCCTTTGGGAAGTTCATAAGTGCAATCAGGTGTTTTCCTACTGTCATACTTCATCATACCTAACTTTGCCAATAGCAAACCATTTCGGATATTTTACAGTGATACATACTCATGTTTAACATTGTTATTGATAGCTGATAGAAGGCGTACTAGAATATTGTAACGTGAGTCCTTGGATCGGGGGGGCTGAATGGTGAATTTTTTCAACTACATAGTAAAATCTGCTTGCTTTATTTTATGTCAAGAGTAATGAGAATAATATTTACTGAGGTTAACGTGATAAAACCACGATATAATTATCAGAGACACTGTAGTGGAGGGTTTCAGATATTTTGACCACCTGGGGTTCTTTAAAATGCATCCATGTCTAAGCAGACAGGTGTCAAGCATTTCCTCCTTAATCGTTATTGCAGCCACCACAGCCATGGTTTGATTTTGCGGCCTTCAGTTTAGCAGTCAAGGATTACTTGAAGCGTATATTAGTTGTGGGCTGTGGTCTTGCTTCCATGATGCATCTTAAGTACAGCAGTTTGGTGCCAACCAGGCATCTTTACTAGTGCACTGGTGTTGTGTTTTTGCATTCATAGTTTACTGCAATATTTAAGTATTTTATCAAGATGCATTTCTGAGCAGTTCTGCGAAGTGTGTGATGGTGTTTATTACATTCCTAATTTTTTGCAAGAGGTAATGATTGTTGCATGTATTCTGAGTTGGATATGAAGTTACGAATTTTCCTTCTTTTACACTCTGTAAGAGTGTACCCAGGCAGCACAGAAGGTTGGCCCAATATTGGGGATAGATCGGCATTGCCTGGCCCATGAACGGCCCAGTTTTCACAACGTACCGCCAAGATTGGCTGTGCCAGCCAAATAGAACGGCGACGTTGGACCAGCGTTCACAACGTACCCCCAATATTGGTTCTGCCAGCCGAATAGAACGGCTATGTTGGACCAGCATTAACAACATTCCGCCAATGATGGCTGTGCCAGTCTATTAGATTGGTTATATTGGGCCAGCTTTCAGAGCTTTCCGCCCATATAGGCTGTGCCGGCTGATTAGAACGGACACATCGGGCCAGGTTGTACAAGTAGCAGCCAATATGGGCGGAGCCATCCAATAAGACCGGCATTATTGGCCCGCCGTTTGACCGTTATTGCCGGCGTCAGCTGAAAAGTCAACATCACGATGTCATAATATTAGAATATGAGCCAATTTCTGCGCCTGCTGCTTTTTGGCGCTGTTCTGGCCCCAATTCACGCACCGATTTTTCAAGTTAGAGAGAGAGTAATATATGTGCCGGGCACAATATTAGAACTATCTTTTCGTCATTAAACCATGCCCCGCCACGGCGCTCTAGTGGCTAAAGTACTCGGCTGCTGACCCGCAGGTCGCGGGTTCGAATCACGGCTGCGGCGGCTGCATTTCCGATGGAGGCGGAAATGTTGTAGGCCCGTGTGCTCAGATTTGGGTGCACGTTAAAGAACCCCAGGTGGTCGAAATTTCCGGAGCCCTCCACTACGGCGTCTCTCATAATCATATGGTGGTATTGGGACGTTAAACCCCACATATCAATCAATCAATAAACCATGCACAGTTGGTTGAAATGCATAATCGTTGGTTGAAGTTGTGCAAGGTAGACTTTTTAAGTGAGAAAAAATTACCGATCAAGTTTCTCTGTCAGACGTGACGTACGATGCGGTGCTATCCGTACGTATGACGAAGCTGCTGCGGATACCGCTGTCTTACGCGTGCATGTAGACATCGAATATCTGACGCAAATCTTATCGTATCATGTGTCGGGCTAGCTATCTACGCGACCTATTCGAATCTGTTTTGCGTTCACAGCACAGTACGTGTTAACGGCACTTGCTGCTGCTTGACGTGTGGGAAGAGCGGGGGTCGTCAGTTGCGTTATGGTGACTGAATCATACAACATATGCAGTTGCCGTGATCTAACACACAGACGCGCGTGTGCACGCACGCACGCGCTATATTCATGCAACGACCACACGAATTCCCAACAACATCGCAGCGAACGGTTGGTAAGGTGTTGCGGAGTGTGTGGGCGTCGTAGCCAGCTCGTTGCGAACGTGAATTTCGGCGTGGGACGCTTCTTTTTATGTACTTTTTTTACGTGTGCCCAAAACGGTAGGCTGCGCGATACGAGCAGTAAGACACACAAAAAAAGAAGAAACGTGAATGCATAGGGCAAATCGTTAATAACAAAAAAAAAAACACGCACGCTCACGCCACTGCAGTGGCGTGAGCGTGCGTGTTTTTTTTGTTATTAACGAAGCACATGTGCTTCCATGAAACATGACAGCCAAGAATGATGAAGTATTCATTTACATACAAATTACTATGAGTTGCTGAAACTCACGCAAAAGACCATAATTTTCTTCCTTGGATATTGATCGAGTGCCTTGGAATTATGCTATGTGAATTTGACACATCAACAGTGCATTATGATTCCCACCATAAGGGGCCACAATCTTGACAAGTAATAGAAGTACTCTTCCCACCTGATGTGCACCTAACGTAAAGAGGCCTTGTTTCTGAAGTTAGCAATATATATATATATATATATATATATATATATATATAAATTTATATATATATATATATATATATGGAGCTCATCACCACTGGAAAAATATAGCAGGTGTAACCAGAAAAAGGCGCACCTGCAGTTTTGAAGTTTAAAAGAAGCAATGACATGCCAACCATCCAAAATAGAATGCCCGAGAAAGGAGCATCAATCAGTATTACAGCAGCTAAAAGCCTGCTAACAGCTGAAGGTAGTCATGCTGCTCTTCCATTCAAGTATAGTGTACACTGAGAAAAGATACTGAAGATACACCATCAGCAAATGACAAAACCAATACAGACAGAGTTTTCTCTTATATTACAAAAAGTCTTTAGCTGAGGAGGCAAATAAGTCATTGGCACACAATAAGTGCACAAAAAAAAAGCTGTCGCACGAGGCTCTCAGTGCTTAGACAACACAGGCAAAAATACAGTAGACTGAAGAAGAGAAAGCCCATAGCAAAAGTTACCATACTCCTGAGTTCTTGCTTTGCGTGCGAATGAAGCTAGCGTGAAGATGAACACTAGATTAAAGCACCACAATTATTATCTGGAAGTCAATGCTTTAGGAATAATACAAAGTACTGAAGAAGCATGCAAAGAGCATTCCTGTGAAGGCAAATATAAAAAAAAGACTTAAAGCTCTGTGGCCCTGAACAAGACAACACCACAACCAATTGAAGAGCCGTTCGGACACACCAGCAGTTCTGGCGAACACTAAAAAGTCACAAAAACATACCTTTAATGCCTTTTTTGCAAGAGAAGTTCAAAAGAAATGTGCATACACCAATGCCAGAAGTATCGATAGAAGCTATTACTCGTATTCAGCTCTTCATTGAAACACTGACAGAAGATACTTGTACCTGAATGCTTAATTACTTTGGTACAACTCAAGAGCGCCGACGCCAAGTGGCAAAAAATTATGATGGAAGACTACAATGTGATCAAATGCACACGTCAACCACCAACAAAGGTCCTATGCTAGAGTGAATATCGCAAAAAATCTTGAACGCCTAATGTCACTGGCTGATACTCAGCGTTCTCAATCAAAATCTTGACCTCCCACACAGCATATTATTTCAACAACCTGCCACCTCTCACCATGTCATGAAACAAGCTCGAGTATACACAAACCCTCCTCACCGTTATGTAGTTAGATAGCTCCACTAGTGCTTCACTCTCGGAACACATAGACCAGGGCCGTAACTAGACGGGTAGTGAGGAGGTTCTGAGCCCCTGAAGTATTTTCGTGCTCTGACTTTTCATCAACAATAGCATAATCTGGGCAAGTTGGTTCATCGTGGTTGTGTTCTAGTAACAGTGAGGGAAGTTCAGGAAAAGACAAAAAGGACAGGAAAGAGCGCTGACTGCCAACTAAATTTTATTGAAGGTACTACGCCCACTTTTATACAGAGTACAAGAACAGTGCTCATGCACAACGACACATGTGAGACCATGATAATATAATCTTAACTGAGAAAAGAATACTCTCTCTCCGAATGGATGAGTGAAGGTATACTGATGCACTGATTCATGGCCTTCCTGACAAGAAAAAGCTTTCACAGTCTCTCTTTCATTTTTTGTTCTTGCTTTTTTCAAAAACAGTGTTTTATGAAACATAGAACTGCACTTACATTCTTCACAGTGTATGGCCATGCGACTAGCATAGCCATTCTTAACATTTTAAGCTTGCTGTCTTGCTCAAACATTGGGGCACTGCCCAGTTTGTCTTATGTTTACGTTTCCACATGTCAATAGTATCTCATACACAACATTATATTGGCATTCAGTATACCTATTCTCGTGACGAATGGTGAAATAATGGCTATTCCTGTTGCTTTTTAGTACACACACTTTTGAAAACTTGCAAGGGATGGCAAATAACAAGATAAAATCATATCGGCTCGCTATTTTCTTTATATTGTGAAACACCTTATGTACGTACGGTATAGCATGCAAAGATCTTTGGTCATTCTGTTTTTATTTTGGTCCTGTTTTGTTTAACTTGACTTTCTGCAGGAGGGTTTAGCACACGGGTGTGGTGGTGCTGTTGGGATATCCAGCACCCTTTAGTCTTTTAATCTGGTTTTTAAGGCTTACCTCATCCTTGGGCTCACATGACTTCTGAAGGGTGGCCTCAATGCACGTGGTAGCAATTCCTCTGTGTAAATTGTGTAAATGTGTAATTATGTGTTATGATGTACTAAAAAAGATGTCCCAAGAATCAGAATAAGTGACAGTAGTCAAAATTTTTGTCACTGCCTTTATACAAATTCCAGTTTATTTGTTGCCTCCTGCAGTATTTTAGGGCCTCTTATATAGATAGGATGTTTTCTCACTTTTATTACATTTTTATATTGATGATGCCATATGCTCAGGAGGTAGAATGTCGTTATGTTCTTTCTGATAACTTCTAGCTTCTGAGCAAAGATAATGTTTCAGAAAAATGAAAAAAGGCTAGCATAATATTAAGACATGGGAAGAAAGCAGAGTTTATCAAAAAATCAATGCATTAGTTGGGAATGAGAAAAAAAGATGGATGACAGGTTATTAATGTCAATTAATTTATATTAGGACACATGAAATGTAGCAGACGGTGGCAGGTGATTAGTTCAAATGAGATCGAGAAATTATCAGCCATAATATGAAATTGGCTCATACAGGACAGGGAACATTGATTGGGCTTCCTCCCTGCAGTGGACATAATATAGGCTTAACGCTAACAATGAGCAAAGCCTGTGAAATTAATGCTCCATGAAATGAGCAGTACTGCACAGATTGCTGTGCTAGACTTCCCATTTTGCATGTTTTTACCAGCTTATCCTGCTCGCTGTGCAGACACAAAGCTTCACCAGAAAAACAATGTTATACTTGGTGAGGATAATGCCAGTGAATGCAGTGTTTTATCTACACCTTTCCTTGCTTAAGTCCTCCTCCAAACTATACGATTTTTCTTGGAAATGTTCTGCTTACAGCACACCAACCGATCAAGTGAAACAACTTTATTGGAGTCCTGCAGGACGCGCCCTAGTATGCAATCACCATTCCACTTCACGTTACAACATACTGGTGGTAAAAATATTCTCTGGCAGAGTACAGAAGTGCATGCACTGAGCTAGCTTGTGCAGCGCGGTCTATTCCAGAAAGCTGAACCTATGTTTGGTACAGAATTTTGTAACCACACGATGCTTGTACAGATTAAATGTGGCCACACATAGCAACTTCTGAGCTTTTTTATGAAATGATCTCGCAGTATCTGAAAACATTTGTTTTTTTGTTTACTTCATAGTTCTCAGTGAAATATTTCTCTTGTTCCTCTCATTGAATAATGGCATTTGGTGCGGCTAAGGTGTTCCTAATGCCTCACTATGAGATCAGAAAAACGATTCTCCTTGAAATTGCTTCACAAGCATTTTCTAAGATATTGAATGACACTGCTTGCACATGTACAAACATTTGCTAGTTTTATTGAGGGTTGATGATAAAGGGAATCAGTTGGTGCATCCAAGCCGTAGAGAGATTGACTGGCCCTGAAAAGGGCCGTTTAGTTATATATCTTGCAGCTTGTTCCAGGTAGACAGGGCTTCATTCTGTAGAAATGGTAACTCATCACACTGGTTCCCCAGCATGAAGAACATAACTTGATGCTAACACTGACTCAGATGTTCTGAAATGTCATAGAGGGTACATGAAGGCTGGGTACATGAAGGTTGCAGTTATACTAACTGTACAGTCAGCATGCTTGTGTGATATGTGCATAGCTGCATCAAAGTCACGTGTGAGAATTGCGTGAACAGCTGAAAATCTCAATGGCAGCATAGCTTAAGAAGTCTGTCATCCCTGTTTTGCCAGTTTCCAATATCATCCTTCTCTTTTCATGCATCTTCTTTCAATATATCTGGGGTTTTAGTTCCCAAAACCACGATATATTAATGAGAAGCAAATTTTGAACATCTGGTGTTCTTTACCATCTTCACTTGTTTGCAGCGCAACACCAGAAACACAGGACAGGGAAGGAGCAAAAGAGAAAGAAAAGATGGCGCCGACTCCGAAAAAGACGGCGCTGACATCCTGACACGCACATGTCGTGATGTAAGCTGCCCAAAGAGTGGCCTCCCATGAGAATAGTGAAGAATTGGGAATAGGATCTACCAGTAAGGGCTTTGTGTGCAATTCACAAACAGTGAAAAAGATCCACCAGGGGTGAACCACATGTACATGGTGCACTCCGGTTGAAGAGAGCAGAGTAGAACAGATTTGCCAGACAGGAGATTATAAATGGTTTTGTCTGGAGCTGGTGCCAGACCGAGCTCTGATTAAGCGTAAGAGAGTATTGAGCGCCAGGCCAATCTGATCCCATTCCTGTGATGGGTGCAATGTGATGACAGGTGCGAATTCCATTTTCTTTTTTTTTCCATGGGTTTAGGGAAATAATTTTTCAGGGATCAGATGGAAATACCTCCGACATACATACTAACATGCTTATTCTTGGGCGTGTCATGCCTAGCCACCAGATGGGGAGAAAAAGGAATGTTTTCCCAAAATGTGCGATAAAGTGTTTGGTGCTACGCCTTGACGGAAGTATTGATAGGTGCTTTGGAAATCGGTACGCCATTTCTGTAATCGTTAAATATGCAACTGCATGTGCCACTGCTAGGGATAGCGTGACACTCCCAGCCATTTCGGGGTAAGCCGTTTTAATCTACATGAAGATGTTAATGAGCCCGTTCTCCATCACAGCAGTAGCTGTGGCCATTCCTTCAACTAGGCCTACTGCAGCGCCAACTAAACGTCTGCATGAATTTAGCGCTAGTACCGTACATAATAATCAGCATGTGCCTCGGGTTCACTTCGATGGTGGTTTGAATTCATCTTGCGTGACAATGGTTTAAGTTGCACGCGTGCCTTAACCATTACTGCAATAGGAGACCATGATTTATCGTCACGCATGGTGTTGCTTAGCTCGGTCCTCAGTGTTCGAAGCAGGTTCCGCCTTGTGAGTGCCTGAGAGAGGCACAAGAGTTGATTTCTGCTCTGTGTTTCTATAATTCCCTAGCCTGTATTATACAGGAAGCGGATAGTGCTGGTGTGCGTCAGCTGCCTCGGTGCGCTCTCAACCGCCTGCCTGGTAAGACTGATAGCTCATTCTATCAGCGCCTTGTCGTACTCCCTCCTCACACTGCGACATGTCCTCCACTTGGAGGACATGATGACGGAACAAGATGATACGAAGCCCAAAACCGCAATGTTTGCAAGCCACAACCCGAGCAAACAATTCAACGGTGAGGCCAGAAAATCTACCTGACTAGGCCTGGAGCAACAAGCCAGAGGCCAGAGAGCATATTCTTGGCTGGATAGATGGATGGATGTGGCTGTACCCTTTAGATCGGGCGGCGGCTAACGCCACCTAGCCGTAATGCTTAGTGAACTAACCACTAGATTTATTTTCCCCCTTTAAATAGTAAAGTTGGATGGGTACTTTGAAGTGAAGGGTTTAATTTTCAATCGTGTCTTTACTTTAGCCACCAATGAGATAACCTCCTTCTAGTTAAGTCTACCCGCTTAAAGTCTATTTTGCCCTCCCTGTCCCTAAACACCAGTGCTTTGAAAAACTCTGCGCCATCATCTTGAACTATAAGGTGAAGCCCTTTACAGAGGATTGTCAAGTGTTCGGCAGTTTTTTCTTTCTCTTCACACGCACTGCATACTGTGTCTACCCCTTCGTATTTGGCCCGATATGTCTTGGTTCGCAATACTCCCGTCCTGGCCTCAAACAGTAGAGAACTACCCTGAGTATTATCATAGATCCTTTCTTTGGCAATTTCCTGCTTAAAAGTTCGATAGATCTCTAGTGCAGACTTCTTAATCATGCCAATTCTCCCCATGTCATTCTCCGTTTCCTGCAGTTCCTTTTTAACCGATAGTTCTTTCTGGTTTGGCCACCTGCTGTTTTCTAAGTATTTACCACTCAATTTCCTGGTTCGCTTCCTCCATTTGTTTTGACATTCTTCATGTACAAGCAGCTGAAAACCTTCATAGCCCAACGCTCCTCCCCCATTTCTCTCAATCGCTTCTCAAATTTTATCTTGCTGCTAGCTTCCCTGCCTTCAAATGATGTCCATCCCATATCACCTTGTACTCCCTGATTTGGTGTATTCTCGTGAGCTCCTAAAGCCAGCCTACCCATTCCACGTTGCTTAATTTCTAATCTTGCTTGAACTTCTGATCTCATGCACAAGACTGCATTGCCGAACGTCAGCCCAGGAACCATGACCCCTTTCCATATTCCTCTCACAACATCACACCTACTGTAATTCCACAGTACCCTATTTTCATCACTGCTGCATTCCTGTTATCTTCAGTCGTCACGCATATTTCGTGTTCCCTCAGGTACTCGGTCCCATTGCATATCCATACGCCCAGTTATTTGTATTTATCTGTTATCTCTAGCGTGACTTCCTGTATTCTAAGCTCACTACCTTTGTTATCATTGAAAATCATGACTACTGATTTTTCTGAACTGAATCTAAAATCTAACCTATCTCCTTCATTACCACAGATGTCCATCAACCTCTGCAAATCTTCCTTGTTGTCGGCCATTAGCACTATATCATCTGCGTAGATTAATGCTGGTAGTGCCTGAGTGCCTGATCAATGAGTTTTCCTTGTTTGACTAAAGAGAGGTTGAAGCCATGTTTACTTGCCTCTAATTTGGCCTCTAATCCTTGTAGGTACATCATGAACAAGAAGGGTGACAGTGGGCACGCCTGCCTAAGTCCACGTTTCACCACTGTGGGCTTGGATACCTGTTTTTTTCCCACTTTTTGAATACCTTGTTAGTTTTATAGATTTCCTTTAAACGATTAGTGACTCCATCTTTTACACCCAGTGTGTCTAGTATTCCCCACAAGTCCTCTTGAACCACGCTATCGTACGCTCCCTTGAATTTCTGCAGGCCGGTAGGAAACTTCACAGCGCAGCGCCTGATCTTGTGAAACGGCGCAGCCATGCAGGCAGGGCATTCAATTCCCTCCCTATTTTTCTATACTACTGTCCTTCTGTACATCGTAGAACACATAACAGTAATGATAGCAAACAGATCATTGATTCGGGTAGGCTTGGTGTTTTTATTTAAATGGAACAACGAGGAAGCTGCTGAAGCTCGTGCCTGTATACAGCTGCTTTATATGGAGATGAAACTTTAACGAAAAAAAAACGTAATGATAAACAGTAGGCTCATAACAAACAACATTTCTCTGAGGGCGCATGGAATATATGTCCCATGCAAGGCTATGCATTGCAGTCCTTACTGCATTAATTATGTACACGTACTGCAGGGCATGCAAGTGTATGCAGACACCGCTGACGAAATGACATTTTTGCTACATACAAAACGTGCACCGCACCAAATAAGACGCACGTGTTTGTATAGTCCAGGGAACACTCGTGAATATTGATGAAATCACACAGCTGGCTTACAGTATAAAACAAACACAATTGCGAACAATAAAATGCGACGCTGTTTAAAGAGGCGGACCAGGTTACGAGAATTATCAGTATGGTCATACACACCACGTGTCAAGCTTTGCAACATCTAAAGAGACTAATATGGAAAGTTGCCTTTGTAAGTTAAACATGACAGTACCAAATGGAGAAACCACACGAGAGAACAATTCGTCGTGGGCTAAAGAATGTGTTTTAAATATTATACACAGCTTTGCAAGATAATATCGACGAGTTTTACTCGTCTAGGTGTGGGAGGTGTAGGCCTGATAAAATGCGATGTTCTTCAGAGCCTTCCTTTCGTAATATTGCGATTTTATTCAACTCTTTTCAAACGCGGCACCGTAAATTTCTACTGGGTGCCGAACCGGCAAGCAGGTCGCGGGGCAAAATCTTTGTAACATTTTATTACCGAAACAGCGATACTAGCAATGCCTGAGCTGCCCTAGCTGTTTTCTAAATTGTAACCTCCTAATCTCATCACTGTGATCAGGAAACGGAGAGGAAAAGTACAGCAGTAGTACGTAGAGAAATATTCAATTTCAAGCCCTTTAGCAATATCATCTAAACAAATTGCCAGTTCACTGTTGAATTCTCGATGGAACAAACAGCTGATCAGGGGCGCAAGCTTGGCTTGGCACTGGCTTGGCCGTTCATACAGAGCCAAAAGCCGCTGCAGGAAACTAATTGCGGATCGTATTGAGACAAAAAATTTATACATTTTTGTTTTCTTTGTTTCATTTCTCTAATTGTTCTTGTAATGGCGTGGACCGCGCTTCGTGATCTCATGTACCGGCGCACTGTTGTTAAGTTTAGTATGGCGCACGATAATACATGATTGCGTGCTTTAATTTAAAAGGTTCGCGAGTATGGCAGCAACACTGCAATGTCGGGAAGAGGATAGAACCAGTAGCAAGTTGCATGCCCGGGTGGAGCGAGCTGATGCCCAGATGGAGGAATGTCAACCCGATGCCTTTTGTGTTGGCCGTTCTGGCAGTTCCGCCGACTTTATTAAAGAGACGACCCCGTCACTTGTCCTCTTCTCTTTTCCTTCGGGCATCAGCGACAACATTGACGGACGACGTGTATCGACTTCACCGTGCACGTGAGTATAAGTTGGGTTTTTCATTCGAGTGAATTCTTGTTCAGATTTTCAACTTGTCGACTTCATCCTGATCACCTGTCACCGGCAATAAGTCACATACGTGTGATAGTTAGGTGAAATAAATGATAATGCACATTTTTCTGCTCCATTTGTGTGACTTAGCTACACCAGGACATGAGGTAAAGCCTTGTCGCCTAGCCACTAGCAGGCAAGATCGATCACTCGCATCCTTCAGTTCACGAATCAACGCGCCTGCCTTAAAATTAGTAAGCTGCTCGCAAAGAAATCTTACCGAGGCAATTTTGGTTTCTGTGGAACAATGCACCGCAGATTTGTCTTGAATAACAAAAAAAACTCGAAAAATGAATGTCGCGACCTTTTAGAAAACGCCGTGTCTAAGAGCTAGACGCGGCATTTTGTAAAAGGCTCATTAAATTCAGTATTTTGTTCGTAGTTCTGCTTGAAATTATTATTGTCTATGAATTTCATGGCCCAATCTTTCACTTTGGCTGAAAATCTCGGCGGCAAAAACTTGTTCAGTGTCCATTTAAGGGCAGGTGTAGATTGCCAAGCATCATTTCAGTCGCAAATCTTTTTGCTAGTCGGGGTCGGCTGGTTAACAAGAGGGTAACTACTGAGTTCCAGATTTCATCAGCAACACATCATCATGGCTTCATCAGATGCTGCATTATATACATTCTATCCTTGTTTTTAAATAGGTGTACCGTATGGTCCACTGTTACAGGAAACAAGCGAGCTCATGGACAGTGAGCCATGTGGTGCTAACTGGCAGCGAGGCTTGTGAATGGGACGCATGCGCATAGAATCGGGGTGCGCCCAGTTTTGTCTTCCATTTCTCCGCCTGTACGCATGACAGCATTGGAAAGCGCAATCCGTATTTTAGCTGCGCAATTTATCTAGCCCAGTGCCTCCTGCTTCAAGGGATTTCCTGTGAGCACAAAAAATGCATGATTTAATCGTTGCTGCAGTGTTTTGCAAGTTGTCAACCGTAAAGCACATCTATATTTTCGCATAATGCTCGCTGCAACTAGCAAGTTTCGATGACTCAAAATGCTGTTCAGGTCTGATGTAGCAAACATTTTAAGCTCGTCCACGTGACCATGAAATATTGGTTTAATAAATTATGGAAGGGCAGAGTTGTATCAGTTGATTTACAGTGTGAAAATGAAAAGTGCGAAGGACCGTGCCTCGCAAGTAAGCTCCGAGAGCATGAGCAGAGAAGTAGCAGATGAGGATGCTCATGCGCTGCATTTCCAAATCTCACCAGGCACTAATGCTTGACGGACTGCCTGGCCACGCACTAGCGTGTTCTTTCTGAAACAGGACTTTGGCCCTGTAAGCAAGTTCTTGAAGGTCATAAGTAAAACGTCAAATGGGCCCCTACATATTGCAACCATCCTTGAACCAATTGGGCTTAGTGAATTAGTGCCCTTTTCAAAAGTACAACGATTCTTTCAAATACAACTATTCAAAATACAATCTATTCTAAATAAACAGTGCACGAAGTTTAAAATGGGAAAAAAGTCTTTAAATGTCCCCTTTGTACATAGGGTTCTTGTGATGTCACTTCTGCCGTTGTCTCCCTCTCTCGCCATGCCCAAGTAACTCCCTGGGTACCTACGGCGTTCATCGTGCTGCAGTGCGGTTTGTTGGGGGCTCGTCATCTGTTGCTGTGAACGAATGTGGAAGCATTGTGGTTTTTTGTTGTCTTACTTTAACGAGCTCATTGGATTAGGAAGGCCTCGCTCGTTCACTCGATACAAGACCAGATAATCATGATGTGCAACACATACACCAGCCACGGCGTACACCGGCTGCCCGCCACAACCTATGAGGACCTATTATCTTGCTTTCACTACGAATTGCCTGGCCCAAAAACAAGTGAAAGCTCAAAATCTCTCGAGCCGCAATTTTAAGAGTGGATGTTGTTGCGACCGGGGTTTCCAGACACCGGGGTCCGGGATGAAGTTGTCGAGGCAGGAGGAAGAGAGACTTGAAGAGGTTTATTTACAATATATACATTGCGAACTCCCTACACGGTGAGCCCTCAAACGTGGCAGGCCTCTACATGACTCCTAACATAGCGCTCCATGGTGCTTGGTTCTACATGGTTCTGCTCGGTTCTGCTCTGTTCTGCCTGGTTCTCTTCTCGAAAAAAAGCACCCCGAATGAGCCGTGGGGGCTCATTATAAGGGGTCTGTCCTCCCCAGATCCCTAGATCGGGGACCGCGTACAGAGGGCACCGTCCAACCACGGATCACACATTACCCGCGAGGGTGACGAGCACGCACGGTCCACGTGAACGTCAAAATTGAAGCGTGGTCACTGCACGGCCATGTGGCACGAACGTGGATCCTCCTCGTCCAAGGGGTGTCGCTGGGCGAGGGGTCTGAAGTTGATGACTGCATCCATCGAAAGGGCCGCCGTACAACAAGCTTCAAATGGTCGCCGAACGACTCGTTCAATTAGCGGGATACGATTTCCGGCCGCCGCCGCCGCCGTCATCTTCCAAAGAAGAAGCTGCACTTGTGGTCTCCCGAACTGCTCACGGTGTCGTGGCGGCAAGACGCCGCACCCTCCGGCCAGGGGGTGACAATACATGGCGGACACAGGCCGCCAACACCGTTTGGCGACTAAAAGGAACATCAAAGGAACGCCGAGCCACTGTCAGACCTGGCGCCGGTCCTAACAGTAGGCAGCCGGTCGTTCGGTTTGGTTTGAAGATTAAAGGAGCGCCGCTCCCTCTTCAGCTCCGGCGCCGGTCACAACAGCTCGGCCGCCGGGGGAGAAGCGACCTGAGGGTGACCAGCTGCACAGGTTGCTCGAAGTGTCGCTGTGTAGTGCTGTCTTCCAGGCCACTGCTGATGACGCTCAGCCAAGGAACTCTTTCCCTCTCGTTCCTTGTGGCTCCCCTCTGGGAAAAGCATCATACACACCAACCACAGGCACGGGAGAGCACCCTGCCCGCACTGAGACACGTCGAGTCCGACAATTATCCAAAAGCAACCTTACTTAAGCAGTATTACCAAACACAAAGCAGCAATCGGGACGTTTCTCTGAGGTTTCACCAAAACTCCTAATCCCGATCCGATAATAATCTTCCCATCAAACTGCTTTCAAGAAAACTAATTGTCAAGTGATGCGCTCACCGTGGCATACCGAGTGCCTGCGTGAGTAATCCGCCGTAACCCACCAGGTATCATACTCATAAAATGAAGCATTTTACTTCACGCTATCTTTTAGTTCCCGAAATTTAGTGCCGCCAAAGCCAGTCGTCAATTCCTCTTGAGAAGACGAAAGCATAACTGCCGTGCTGCACCTGCATTAGGAACCTCTTTATTATACATCCGCAAACACGCACATCACAGTGCGCCTGCCTGGAGGAGATACCACCTAACCGTTCCCTTGCTGTTGCCACTTTCACAAAGCATACATATAAACTCACGAGCTAGCTTTTCTTACACACCGGACACATGCGAACAAAACATTAAATGAACAACAAAAAAAGTTTCGCATGAATCCTGAAAATCTCGCAAGCAATAACTTTGCGTCTCTACGCTCAGTCATAATTAGTTCATAACGTTGCTCCTGCTCATTTACACGTATCTACCATGACGCAGGCTCCTATGCGTGTCGTTTATGCAATCGCACAACGCTTACCTTAGCTAAACGTACAACGCCCAAGAAATGAACAAAACCAAAAAATGTGTTACCTAAACACTATTTGGTAGACGAGATTCTTAAAAAACACATTAAAATCCAAAACAACTTAAACAGTCAAAAGCAAATTTCAAAACAAAATAAATCCACTAATGACCATCGTCAAAAGCTCACGGATGTCTACTCCTTTGGGACTAACGCGCGGTGTCGCGTCCTGTGGGTCTTTTTAGGCGAACGGGAAATGGAACAATGGCAAAACCCATTCGCTTCGCCTCCGACCCCCGCAAAGCTCTGCGCTGACACCTGCGTTCTTACTCTCGCTGAGTACCTCGCACTCCCGCAGTCCATCAAACATGCCGTCGATAGAGCGACGAAAGGGTCTGCCTTTCTACCCAACGTGCTTTTTTTTTTTTCGTTTTGTCCGGCGGCTCGGACGCATACAAACCAACTCCGGTGCCGATGACAAACGCCTAATTCTGTACGCTCTAATGCGTGTCACTATCCTTCCAATAGATCTATACAACGCATATAGGCTACCAAAATGATAGAGCGCTAACGAAACAAAGTACAAACGAGTTATTTACAAAATCACAAAACAAACAAAATGTTCCTTTCAACAGTCCCGAGTCGACGTTTTCCGAGAGGCTAACAGCTGTTCGCAACAACTCTGAGTCGAACTCGCGGTGGTCGCGCCCGGAACGATTTTCTCGAGAAGCGGGGTCTACAACACGCGTCAATCGCCCTGCTACCGAACCCCGCGACGTTCCTCGAAGCCGACTTGCTGTCGCTTCCTGCCCCTCGAAAACCACCGACTCTTTTGCCCCGCACCCCGTCCAATGCACCGCGAGAACAACGGAAGGGTCTCTTGCCCCTCGACCACTTACGCACACAATGCGCTTCTCTTTTCTTTGTTCTCTGGCCGCTTGGACGCTTGCGATACGGCAACTTTCTTGAAATTTCGCTCCGCCATTTGAATACATTCCTCAAACGCGCGTCGCGATTTTTGCCTGCCTGTTTTTACGCGGCGCTTTCTCCGTTTTGCACGTCTCTTGGCCGTCTACGGAGCCTTTCGCCCCATCTCTGATGCTCACCAGCACCCACATGCTCATCTGATTTTTCGCGCGGACTGTCTGGATAATTGCCTAGCAATCTATCCTTCAAACACTGCGCGCGTACGATGCGCTTTTCTTTTCCGGCGGTTCGGACGCATACGATACAGACCCGTCAGAGATGACAACGGCACTTTTCTCGCGATTTTACCACGCCGTTGGAAACCCTTACTCAAACGCGTTGTGCTCATCTCGAGCTTTGCCTTTTTGTTTGCCCTTCGGACGCTTTCTCCCCCCCTTGCACGCTTCTTTGTGCGGACCTGGGAGCCTTTCGTCCTACTCTGACGTTCTTCATCACCGATATGCTCCTCCGCCATCTCGCGCGCCCAGTCCTGATGTTGCCTATCAGTTCATCGTTAGACCGCGGCCGCGTAGATTGCGCACTTCTGTTCCTTACTCTCCGGCCGCTCAGACGCATGCGATTTTAAGCCAGTCAGAGAAGACAACGGGCCTTTTCTCGCAATCCGCCACGCCGTTTGAAGGTCCTCGTCAAACGCGCGCCGCGCTGATCGCGAGCCTTGCCGCGCTTCTGTTTTTCGGACGCTTTCTCCGTTTGGCACATTCCTTGGTGCCAAACCTGGAGCCTTTCGTCCGCCTCTGACGCTCATCAACATGGTCTACAGGCTGCAAGGTTCGATGGACACTCTGTTAAATCTTAACTTCGTTTTTCCACCCCACGGAACCCCACACCCTGCTGTGA